>JBBPLQ010000028.1:0-113493 GCA_038089855.1 Royoungia palumana | reverse complement strand
CGTCGCTGACTTCTGCACGCGTGGGTCTCGGGTTATACTAGGATATTTTCAGCAAAATAAACCCAAGGATGTGATTTGTCGGAGACTCACTGTCATGGACTGTAGGGCATTAAATTAGCCCTCAACGGAGTAAAAATAAATAAACTTTATCTAACCTCAAGCATCTGGGTGGCAACGATCACAGGCTTTCCAGCAATGTTGCATTTGGCGATCATCATCTTCTGAGCCAGAAAAACTTGACTTGCAGGAATTTCGATACCCAGGTCACCCCGAGCAACCATCACGCCGTCGCACTCGCGGAGGATTTCGTCGAAGTTTTCTACACCTTGTTCATTTTCAATCTTGACGATGATCTTAATATTAGCACCGTCGGGACCAAGGACCTGACGGATGTCCTTGACATCTTGAGCACGGCGGATGAATGATGCGAAGATCATGTCGACGCCGTTCCTGACACCGAATAGCAAATCCTTTTTGTCCTTGTCAGAGAGAGCTGGGAGGTCTACGTCCGTCTTGGGTAGGTTGACGCCCTTCCGAGAAGAAAGAGTCCCGTTGTTGATAGCGCGAACGCGGACGTTGGTGCCATCGATGGACAGGACGAGGAGAGACAAGATACCTAGCGGTGAATGAGGGTAATGTACAACAGCTGCGATATCCAGAAATTACCGTCGTCGATATAGACGAGCTTCCCTGGTGCAGTGACCTTCGGAAGGTTTTTCTGTGGCAGGAACAATAAGAAGTGTAAAGCGCGCCGATCAAAAAAAAAAAAAGTACTGACATAGTCAAGCCAAAGGCGTTCGCTATCGCAGGATTCGCTATATTTGTCGTCTGTAGTGATTATGAATTCGTGTCCGGCCTTAATGGGGACCTAAAGCGAGTATAAGTCACAGATTAACAGATCAGCGTATATGCACACATCTTTGCCGTCCTTCATCAGACCAGTACGGATCTCAGGACCTTTCTGCGATACATTCAGCTGGATCATTCCAATCGAATGATGGAGATACACACAGTGTCCAGCGCGATCGCAACGGGCCGTCCGGGCTCGGCTTCAAGTATTGCTCAGTACCAGCGCCCATCTATGAGAGCGCGCACGGCTCACCTGCAACCATCTTTCTGGTGTTGTCGATGACACTCTGATGGTAGTCGTATGAGCCATGAGAGAAGTTCATACGGACTGTTTGTCGCGACGTGAACGACAGTATGATCGGCATACCGAAAGAACGACTGACCGACGTTGACACCTGCGCGCCTCAATGCGGCAAGTTTTTCTACAGTGTTTGTGTTGGGCCCTGCAACGATGTGAGGCACTGTCGAACGACCGACGTAAAATGCGTACCAATCGTTGCAATGATGGCGGTCTGCAGGGCGGTGTCAGCATTCAGGTCAGCTGAGGACGGGATGGCGGCGTACCTTACGAAGATATTTGGTTTCGGCGGTTGGTTGAATAGCTTTCGCGGGACTCAGGGTAGAGTTCCATTCGAGCTGAGAGTGGATGCCGTCGTAGGTGAACATGGTTGGTTTGCTGGTTGGGGCGTAAAGGAATCGCAAGTGAGATCTAAGGGTGGAGTTTCTGCGGATGCAAGGGAGTGACAAGAGACGATGAGCACCTCTGAGAGAGCTGACAGTAGAAAAGAAAGGAGAGGAAGATATGATCATATCCCAAATGTTCTTATCGATTGCTAGTGCTTATTTGGTGCACACGTTGCAAACGTACCTGAATTTCGGATTCTTGTACGTGAACAATGGGCACGATGAGGCGGTGAATTAGTGCGAGCTGTCCGTTTTTATCTATTTCTCGAGGTCCGAGTGGAGGGGGCCCGGACAACCGTGCTTCCGTACGGGAGTCTAATGCGCATCAAGGGCTCACTTGGCCTGCCAATCGCCTTGGAACAGACCTCCCACTGACTCCCAGATTGCGGCCGTTGCGACGACGAACGTGTCAGACATTACCCGAGAACACCGCAACACCGCGTACGCTACCTAGTTCAAGCCGATTGCCAACATTACGAGATATACCAATCCATCGACACCCTCAGCTCACGCACACAAACAGGCTAGGCCAACATCCTCGACATAATGCAGGCAGCACAGTAAACGACTGAGCTGAAATCGGAGCGAAGCAGTACGTATATATATATAACGAACAACAAGCAAAAAAAAAAAAAAAGAGCAGCCAAAAGAGCCGACCTTATAGTACCCTCAATGTCCACCCGTGCAAGCCTCCGTCCGCACTTGCCGCAGCTTGCGCAGCAGCGAGCCAACTTGGATCTGGTGTTGGTCCGCCAGGTGGTGTGAGAACATGACCAGAAGCCATACCACTAAGATCCATGGATTGAAATACATTCTCGCATGCTATCGTTCTTCCAGAATGGTAGCCAACTCCATCTGAAGCCCTGATGAATAGAATAGGTAGAGTTCTGCCAGCGATCGATGGCTGCGCAGAACTGTTGGCTGTCTGTGGACCGCCGCTGGTTGAACCATCAACTTGAGTCCCTACTGCAGTGCTTTCGCCGCCAGGTGGCGTTGGATGAGGTCCCGTAGTCGCTCCGTCGGTGGTCAATGCATTAGGCGGCATAAGGTCCTCCTGAAGTGCTTTGATAATTTCGTTGAGTGAAGGCATCTCCACCGTCACTAGTGTGTGCACGGGGGAGAACCTCCCGGTGGAAACACTTGACGGAACGCCTGGAACGCTTCCGTCACCTGCCGTCAATTCGGATGATGGTCCGGGCATTCCACCGCCATATGAAATGTTCGTGAGAGGCCCGGGTGCGTGTGGTGGAAAACACCGTGCACGGAGCGGACCGATATTTCCAAGGTAGACGGTGAGAGGTTGCTGGGCATGTGTTTTCAAGTCTTCATAAAAGAAGTTGGAGACCGTTAATTCCAACGTGTTATTCGCCGGTCGATAGTTCGGGGTCGTAAACAGAGTTGGAAATGGTGTAATAGGAAGTTCGGGTATCGAATTATTCTGACCAAACGCGTCGAAAAACGTGTATTGGAACTTGGCTGTGAACCGCGAGGATTAGCAGGAATATCGATCAACCACAAACAATGGGTGCATACAGATGCCAACGATCGTCCAACATAGATAGTCATCCACTTCGTCCGAGAGAACTCTAACACCATCTTTCATCTCTTCACGAACACGAGGGGGTGAGAAGATGAGAGGGTGCGTCCCGCTTTGCGACGACACACCAGGAGTGGATTGGGTAACTCCTGGCGGACCAGGAACAGGGCCTGCAGCCGAGAGATAATGTCTGGAGCCATCTGGATTGACCCGTTGCAATGCTATTTTTTGCATCTGACTGACGGGACCACCATCATCAGGAGAGACGCGGCCCTTGTCTACTTTGCGAATGACGAGGGGTGATGTTGCGATATTAGAAAGTGTATCGGACAACACCACCTCACAGCCATACGTCACGGCCTGGTGACCACCTTGGTACGTTGTGAGCGTGAGTAAGACGACATAATACTTTCAGGTCACGTGAAGACATACCATGGACTGGCGGAGCATCCTCTGGTCGGCGGACTACATTTACGTTGAAGGCTGACCAACTGACGTTACTGGCACACAATTGGGCAGAGTCAATGGTCATGTATTTGGTGCGAACGGTCTGTGAGTTGATACGGTTGAAAAGAGAAACTGGACCTCCAGCCAGAATGCATGACGAGATGTTACGTGTCTTGGCCGTCTTCTTTGAGGGCTTAGATATAATCGTTACAGGAGCTGAATCAAACGACGCCCAGATGCGGCCACCAGTATTATCGCCGCCGCCCTCATTCGTGGCGGAAGGAGGATCCATGATGTCGAGAGATAGAATGAAACTCTTGGCCTTTGCGGTACCAGTGACGTGGAGGAACTTGAAACTGCCTGACATATTATTGTCTAGAGAGGTCTTCTGATCAAAAGAACGGTCTCCTTGTTCAGACACCACAGCCATGGAAAGTTGCTGGGAGCGCATCTGCCATACTGGACCCTGAATATGGACGACGGGAGGGGGGCAGAGGAAACGTTTTTCGCTACCGTACGACTTTTGGGCGACGGCGGCGTGGAGACACATGACGGTAGTCATTGGAATGACGCGCGCAGGATCCTGGGAGACATGATCGCGTACGGTACGACGAATTTTCGGATGGGGATCCTCCTGTTCTCCTTCATCGAGCTTGCGCTTACTGTTCTTGGAGCCCGAGGGCTTATCGCGGGAGAAAGATGAACAAACGACGCGTTTAGCGCTCAGGAAGAGACGTACCTGATGGAGCAACGCGACGTGATGGGGGGCGGTGATTTGGGGAGGGGGAATGGCCCAGTGATGGAGGGCGGAGTCCGGAGGTAACTGGTCCTTGCGGCTCGCGGCAAGGATAGACTGGAGTGACGCGCTCGGGTCGGGATTAGAAAGGACAGAAGGAGAGGCGGCGGTCATAGCGGGAAGGGCATGGTTGACGACGCCATTATTGGGGCTCTGGAGTTGTTTGACAGAGGATAATTGCTGAGAGTTCTGCTGGGAAACATGTTCGGCGGGGGGAGAGGCAGCATTTACGAGGATGTCGAGGGACGGCTGGGATGGGGAGGGTGGGCGGGGGGACGAGCTCTTTGACGCATGGAGGTGGGCATCGAGCTGAGCAGCGTCGGGCATGGAGATGTGTGGGGAAGAGAAAGGATGGAAGGTCCTCATAACGGTTTCCCGCCAGGGATAACGACGTTGGCTGCCAAGCTGTGGGAATCAGAAAACAGAGTGGGAAAAAACAAGAAAAGCCTGAGAAGTCGTTCAATGTCGACTGACAAATTCACACACCGACACGTGCAAACACCGTGGGAATTCAGCCACAACTTGGCACCGCCATCCCACCCAATTTCCCACGCATAGACATGCATGACAGTGCAAAAGACGACACCAGCGGTAGTACTAGTGCTAAGATACGACGAAGTGTTCCAATGCGTACTCGTTCAAGTGAAGAAAAAAAAGAAGAAAAATTAGCGTCCATCGACTAAACTGTCCCTGCATGTTCGTGCCAGCGCGTGTCACAGATCGTCTAGCTCGGCGGGTCTCTCTGGAACCCCGTGGTCCTTCGTCCATCTCCGGTCCCACCTCGGACCTGTCCAGGGAACGGCACAGCCACGTTGGCCGTACGAGACTCCCGCTTCGGTCCGGGGCGAATCCCCAGCTCTATGTCCTGCTGGTATCGTTGCCAGTCCTCGACCCTCAACATGGACTGCCTCTTCGATGAACTAGTGGCGCCCATCGCAGCAACCTTGTCCGCACTCAAGGCGTTGGCCCCCGGGCTTCGATCCCCACCTCTGCCTGTGTCCATCGCCGTCGATCCCCGCTTCCCCGAACCATCGTCTGATTTGCGCTTCGCTCTTTCCTCTCGTTCCAGCTCCGCCGCTTTCTCCGCCTGGCGCCTGCCCACTACCTCCCGTTCGATAGCCTTTGACCGCTCCCAGCGACTTTTGGCCGCTGCAAGGTCTGCAGATTCCTTCTCGGCCTGCGTAATTGGGTTCTGTAATCCCCGCATCTTCTGCCTGTGTCGCTCTTCAAGTTCTTCAAACGTTGCAACACGTGGTGGCTCGGCTTTCTGCGGAACCGGCGCAACGACGTTGCCACGAGGCAAGATGAAAGGTACATTGGAACTGGCTTCCTGAGTAGCTGCTTTAAGAGGCCGAGTTGGGGGTAAAACGATGGGGATGTTTGGATTCGGCTCGGGAGAATTTCTCACAGGGCGGCCACGCGTGAGGATGTGAGGTGTCGTGTTGGCCGGGGGTGGCTCAAACACAGGCGTATGCCCAGGCGGCTGCAGCAGGACAGCTGGCATGTTACTAGTCGGGCGGGTTTGAGACTTCTTCGTCTGCGACCTTGGGATGGCAGCGAGCGTGGCAGCGATAGGCACATCTTCGTCTGATGCATCCTTGAGAGCCATGTCGTTACCGCTGACTTCCAGCATGCTTTCACGACGCTTGCGCTGAGCGAGCGCATCAGTCACTGCCTGGGGTATAGGGAGACGTTGGGTGTTGGGCATGGTTGCAGAGACAGGCGTGGTGGGAATGGGTGCAGTCACGCCTGAAGGTGGTTGCAGTAACTTGCGGTCACGTACGTAAGCATCCCAATCCTCGTCTTTCGGCAATGGAACGCTCGTGGGACGGCTGATCGAGGCACCCAGAGGCGGTGCATCGATGAGCTTGGACAATTCCATAGACAACGCACGACCACGGGGATCGGGCTGCCTTGGGGGTCGCGTATGAGGCCGAGGAGCAATAGCATTGTCGAGGTCATAGCTGAGAGTGCGGCGTGAGGTAAGAGAGAGCTTGCGCGAACGAGAATCATCAGAGTCTGGCACAGGTGTGTCCGACCGCAACGCATCAATAGAACGCCTGATAGTTTGAATTTCAGCAAGAAGTTCCTCCTTGCGGGCGAGTTCGCTTAGCTCGGCGGAAATCTGAGCCCGTTGAGCTTCCTTGGCTTCCTTGCTGACGTCTGGGGCAGTATCGGCAATAAAGCCCGCTGGAACGTCGTCTTGGATTCCGATGCCGAGGTCTAAATTAGGGAGGAAACCTGACACGACCTGAGTGTTTCTCGTACTGCGCTTGACTTCATCATCGGGGATCGGCGCTGCCATGAAGTCAGACACACCGGAGGCATGTCGAGCTCGACCGCCGCCGACGAGAGTGAAAGTGGATGAGCGGCCTTCGTTGGAACCAGATGTGGGGAATTCCTTCATGAGAGGGGTTCCCGAATATCCACTGCCTGTCCGAGCATGCATGCCAAGGGATGGATGGTCGTTCTCCCACTCCTCTTTTTCTTTCGCAAGTTCAACAAACTGGTGAGATACGTTGAGCTCGGCTTCCTCGTCCCTGCGTCTTTGTTCTTCCGCAATCTCCTTGAGCTTTCGTTGAAGAACACGTAGGATACGCAATTGGACCGCGCCTCCCATAAGGGCGACAGCACCGATCAAACCAAGCTCGATCTGCATGGTCTGAGAGACAGGGAATGCAATGTTGTTGCTGGTATACTTGGGGAACATATCTTTAAATCCCAAATTCCACACATAGAACTAGCGCACGATGCGTAAGGATCGATCGGAAGGAGACGAGACAACCATACATACTTCTTTAAGTCCGGCTGTGGTATAGCAATCGACTCCGAGCATGAACGCCGATGACCCAACAAAGGCAGTTGCCAAAAGTAGCATATGCCAATGAAGCTTTGGTATCGTGCAGAGGACAAAAGCGACGACACCACATGCTGAAAGGGAGCAATTAGATTTGGAATGCGCGATACACAGAACATACCGATATATAATATCCAGCGCAAGCCGACTGAAGGTATAAGGCCACCGTTCCTGAAGCACTGTATCCAGAGACCGAAAGCGAAACCCCCCCAAGCACCGATGAAGTATTTGGTGGCCTTCCAGAAGAAAATGGTGAAGGCACCTCCCATTATCCCGGCTACGGAAGATGCAAGCACGAACATGCCTTGGAGCGTAGTGCTTGGGGGATTTACTGCCGGGATGATGCCGAATTTGACGATGAGAACGAAGCAAACGAGGGAGAGAGTATAGAATCCGATGAGGAAAAAGGAAGTCCTGCAAGGCTAGAATGAGGGACCGAAGGGATGGGGCAGAGGAAAGTGCACACCATCTATTCTTATGACCCCAGAAGGCACTGGGGAGACCCGTCAAGATGAGGATGGCTCCCAGAACGCCGAAAGCGGGAGTGATTTCGGTGGCCAGCACGATTGGGGTCGGGGTTGCGGAGGGGGAGGGCGTAGCAGTGGGGGTTGGAAGAGTGGTGGTGACATTGAAAACGGTAGGAACGACGGTAGTGAATGGGATAGATTGGGTGCCCGAAAGGCTGACGGTCGTTGCAGTGTAGGAGCTCGTTGCAAGAAAAGTGGTGAGGTTCGCGGAAGGGATCGAGGTAGCGGTGGAGGACGAGGCCGAGGCGGTGGTGGTGGTGGTGTTCGGGGAAACGGAGACGGAGGAGGACTGAGCGAGGACCCGAAGAAAGAGAGACGAGACGAGAAGGGACAGGAAGACGGACGCGACGGCTGGAGGACCCCTCATCCTGACGGGAAGGGAGGAACAAGGATGCGGGCAAGTCAGCCGCCACGGGAGAGCGTCCGTGTGACGAAAGTTTGCGGCAACGCCTCCAGTTCGCCTGCCCAGACACCTCAGTCGGCGTGTCACCCCATCTCACTTCCTTGGTCTTCGCAGCTACCCAGGTCGAAACACGCTTCTGACACACGGTCTTCCGCTCTAGAAACCTCGCCTAGTGAAATTAAATCAGTACGGTCGCATGTGTCGTCATGGCACCGTCATGTACGATACAGTGCTAGTCGAAGTGTGCCAGTCTGCTGGGCTCGACGCCAACCCGCGAAAAAAGCATGGTCATCTTCCTGGGGTCGTCCCTCCTCACCACCTTGTTCCCGATTCTTTCTTCCGACCGCTCCTCCAGAATCGTGATCACCTTGCCTCGTCTCCCAAATCGCCCAACCCGTCCTGCAACGTGCAGGTATGCATCGCCCGCCCGCCCTTCCGGCGCACCAAGCATGAACACATGCGACAAATCTGGGATATCAATTCCCCGCACCGTAGCGTGGGTGGCGACAATCAAGACTGGATCCTCGTTCGAAGTTCCGTCCATCCGCGATAGCACGTGCATGCAACTCGCTTCGTTTTCTGCCAAATCGAGCGGATGGGCGTTGACTCCCAGCTGCCGAAGCTCAAAGATAATCTTTCGCACAGCAGCAGTCGCTGGTAACACTAGGAGTGCAACACGAGGCACGTCCAGAGCAAACGTAGCAGCAACGGCCTCCAACATCGCGGGATCCATTGCCAAGGGTGTACCCAAGTGTTCTGTGGAGATAATCAGGCCACAAGAGTCAATCAAGCATACATCACTCCTTACGTTTGTCTGCGTCGTCCACGAGTTCAGGGTCATCTTGATCTTCGCAGAAAACTACTTCTTCGCCATCCTCCTGACCTTCAGTACCATCCAGCGGGATCGCGTCGTCGCTGACATCCGGCCTCAACGCGCGCGCACCTGCGATATTATTGACGTCCCCTGTCTTCGATACTACGAGAACGTGATGTATGGCGCTCCGCCCCAACCTGTGGGCGGGCAGCGCAGAAGAGCGCTTTCTGATGAGCTTCAACGTTTCTCCGCGTTGCGCCCACCCAAACGTATCAAATAGTGCCCTTTGCAATCTATTACGCAATGTCGCACTAATCATGATTAATTGCCGCCGATGAGCACCGCGGACCTCTTCGGGTGACCCATCCTTGACTGAGTGCGAGCATTGCGTGTCTTTTACCGTCGGGTAAAGTCTGTCCAGAACCCGCACGAGATCGGGAACGTGTTTCTCCTGTTTCTTTCCAGACGCTCTTCCATGTTCTTTCGGCAGTCTACTGTTAGGAACACGCAGCAGCGCGTCCACCTCATCCACCACGACCACAGAGGGCAAAGCTAGATCAAATACTTCAGGCTTGCGCTTCATGAGCTCTAAAACTGCGTTGGGAGTGGCAATAAGGATCTGTGGGGCCCCGTCGAGTAACGGATCCTGATTGGGTGGCATAGACTTGATCGCCTCTCGCATACGGAGAGGCAAGCCGTCTAATGATGACCTGTTCGCATGTCGAACGAAAACCTGCGCATATTCTGTCAATGAGATCGGTTTGTCCCCTTCCGGCAGAGTCATATGGTGTATCCAATGTAGGTATTGATACGCGAGGTCTCGGTGCGGCACCATTAATAAGCTTGCGGGTGCCATTCGAGAGTAGGTTTTTCCCGCAACTGAGCTCGTTTTTTTTATGGAGAGTTTGCTCAGTAGAGCCAACATAACTCCAAAAGATCTGAAGCGTAATGGTTAGTCTCTTGCAATGCTTGCTAACGGACCAACCCACTTTCCGGTTCCAGTGTCGTCTCGTAGCAAGACATCTCTGTTTTTTGTTACAGCGCGTATGAGTTTCTTCTGCATTGCAGTTGGTTTTTGCACATTAGGGAAAGCAATGCCCAACGATGTGATAACCGCAGGTCGAATACCTGCAGCCTCGAAGGAATCATGGTTGGAAAGAACACCCTTCTCATCGTTACGTCTGCTTTGCTGGCTCAAGTAACGCGCAAGGATCGTTCTTGTACACAAGCGTCGAGATGAAAGAAAGGACATCAGGCTGCACGTGACCAGTATACTAATTACATTATGACACAGGAATTAGAAGGGCTGAGCATAACCGATCATAATCATATGTGAGGATGGAAGGTGGGTACCAACGGCACTACATGGGCTGCAGGAACAGCGGATGTTAACTTAGCTCTGCACCGACCACTCCTTCAAGGTGCGGGAAAACAACCGTGCACAAAGGCGGATATGGAAGTGTTACGCGGCATTTTCATTAAGTGCATCCATGCTCCTTGGCAAGGAAGATGACCGCTTCGAACACACTTCCTCCTCCGCTGCATGCTCACCCTCCATCCTCGCGAGTTCCTATTCCTCACCCCCAATGGGGCGATATGCACTCCTGTCATTGCGGTAAAAGACACGACCAACCCAACTGCCTGCAGGATTGGTATTCTTCGGCCGTCGGATAGAGTTGACTGACAACCGATCGGAATGGACACCCGACATAAGGGAGGCACGCTCGGACTCATAGTCGAGTCTTTCCTCTGATAAGCAAAGAATTAAGTCAAACCACCTGCGTGCTTATTCTCCAACTCGTATTCACCTTCACCAAATACAGCGTCCATTTCTTCTAATGGTACGCCCATGGTTTCGGGGTACACTATAATAATGTCAGTGCGAACTCGTAACCACAGGGAATTTCGACCAACAAAAGTACACGAGAACGAAGCTGCATGCACAATAAAAACCGTGCATAGGATATAACCTCCACGTAATGACTTCCTGTAAGTAAGGAGTCGTTTCCCCTACAATGAAGTTGAAGGCCCTATAATTGATAGTCAATCATCGTATGAGCCAGCGATGAAGAGCGGACCAATTTGTGGCAGTTGAGATCGAGACACCTTTAGAGCGGAAGGTTAAAGGCATTATCTACGAGACTCCATTCAATACTTTGTCCGATGGTCCACAACGTAGACTGACCTCAGGTGGATAGAGCCATGGAATGGGTCCCCAGCTTGAGATTGACCTCAGCAAAAATCGAATCGCATGACGAATCCCATACCTGTAGCCGAATGCCGCATTGAAAATAATAACGCAAATAACGACGGCCTGAGGAGTTGCCGGAACATCGATGTACATCCACCATCCCGTAAGGCCAAGGGCAATGCCCATCTGTATAGGATGATTAGAATGTTCCCAAACTAGTTCAACAATTCGTACGATGACAGCCCCTGAGAGCAAAATAATACGACGACCCCAGCGGTCCACCAAGTACCAGCTAAAGACGAAAGATAAGCAGAAAAAAAAAGAAACTTAGGAGCAACACACGGCGGTATAGTGCTTAGTATGTAAATGATGGCATTGATACCTGTCATTAGGACGGCATCACGCCCGAGCCATCCAGCCTCTTATTTTTCTTTCAATCATGATGCAACATGCGGAACTGAACTAGCCTACCTTCAAACACAGAAGCTAGCTTGCGATGTTAGTACAAGTATTGTAGGTCTAGCATAAGGACGCTCACGTGCATAATAGGATATCACTGTTGGTGAATGTAATTGAGAGAACGAGTAACATGAATATGCGACGACGTACCATTTATTCCATTCTTGCAGCGCGTAAGAATGTCAATCATGTTGTTAGGTCAGGGACTAAAACGTACCAGTTGAGCAAAGGCTTGGGACGACATCGCAAGCAAGACACGGCGTTTGTACTTCCTCCACATGGTTGTGTATCCACGACCCTCGCCAAGCTCCCGCTATGAAGGAAAATGAATTACGATATAGCAGGTGTCACTGGTAACCGTGGGCATACTTCGGAAATGACTTTCTCCTTAATTTCCTGAAACTCTGCCTGGGCAAGCATATCGTTCGGATCACCACCATGTAAATCTACGATGACACGCATTCCGGCCACATCTTGGTCAGTATCAATCAACCACCTAAGAATGGCGTCAGTGTTACAGTGCGCACGGGTGGTAGTATCATACCGTGGGCTTTCTGGCATCACTAGGCTACCAACTGTGAGGATACCTCCAATCACACATTGGATAAAAAGGGGTATACGCCAAGAGAGATGAGAATCAAGGAAAGAACAAAAATAATCAGTCCACTGGAGATCATAACTTCAGAAAAGGAAAGAGGTTACTATAAGGAAACATACGACTGAAGTGGCGTATCCAGCGATATTCCCTGTGAACTCCATGCAAGCCAGGGCACCTCTCTAAACAAGGATGAAATGGCATTCCAAACGCATAAGATATGGACCTACATGATTTGGAGGAGAAATTTCACTCTGGTATATTGGGACAATGGTACTGAGAGTTGCGATTTGTGAGTACAGGGGAAAGGGGGTATTCAGGACCACTTACGACAAGAGGCCAACGCCAAAACCACTGATGACACGGCCAATGATCATGACATAGAAGCCCGAAGTGAACGTCTGGACAGCACCGCCGACGGTGAACACGAGGGCACCGACAAAAAGCGTTCCCTTCCGTCCGATGATATCACCCACGCGGCCAGCGGCGATAGATGTGGCTTCCGAAGATGAGGAGGGGAATACCGTGAAGAGGATATACACACCCAAAGCGCCAAGTTCCAAGACCGCAACCATCGTTCCAATTTCTAAAGGGCCAGGGGAGTTGAAAAATTGTCTGAAGTAAGGTCCGGTGATGATGCCGGACATCACACTAGTTGAGACACGAGTGAACACAAGCACGGTAGATGCAACAAAAGGTCCCGGGGTAACTCACCCCTGATCGTAACCGAACTAGGGACATGGGATATGAGTGAGGGAGCAATGAAACTGCGAAAGACAGACCAAGAAAACACCGAGACTAGCAAAAATGGAGATAGCGTAGAGTAGAGGTTGCCCGACAAGCCTACGCCGGGAGGAAGGGGGCTCGAGGTCTGACATGGTTGCATTTACTGAGGGGATGGGTGATGGAGGGAGGAGAACAAGACGGGTTAACGTTAGGCGAACAGTGGAGTGGAGTTGGCCAAATTGATTCAGCGCCACACACCACAAGCCACCATGCCCCGTTCAGTCTCCTCCATCGACACCGCATCCTACGACACCGACGACGAGGAGTACAGGCTTGCACAGAAGGAGTGGCAAGAGAGCATTCAGGAACTCCAGGAACTTGCCTTGGTCCTCCTCCTCCCCTGGCTGGGAAAGTTTCTCGGCCGAAAGACGAGCTATTGGCGTGCGTCCTACTTCATCCCTTCAACCCGCCGCTGATTCTCGTCTCAGTGTACGACCGCTATCTTCGTCTCGGTCTCGGAATGTCGTTCTTTTGGGGCGAAAGGACGTTTGCGTCGTCTCTCTTTTCGCGGTGAATTCTGGTATACCGTATCTACATCAGAAATACGGTCGGGGTTCTGCTCTCGTCTTCCACCCCCTCCGTTTTCTGACCATCCAAACCAAATTTGCCAGTCCTCCGTATACAGCCCTTTCCCGCATCATCTCTTCTACCACACTGTCTGCATTCGCCCATGCCTCTCTCGCGATCAGCCCGCGTAGCAGGACATACCATGTATCTGGACCAATCGAAATTCTCTTCTGAACCATCTTCCTGTAGTACCCAAGTGCATCCTCCGTGCCCTCCGATGCCGGGTTCTCCAGGCATGCTCGGATCAACACATGATATCCAGCCCGATTGAGCTGCATGTTCCGTCTTTTCATCTGCTCCAATACGTGGTGTTTGGACTGCTTCGCCAGTTTCAAGTCACGCCAGCCATGGCGATGTAGACTTGTCAGGATGCCCGTGTATGTCACTTCATTTGGCTGTACCTCCGGACTATTTTCCATCTTCCCGAGAAGCTCCATTGCTGCACGTAGACCTTGTTCTGTCCCCTCCTCCATCTGGTAATTGATGATTGACGTGAAGAAGGCTACGTTGGGTTCGATATTCTGCTTCCTCATAAGGCTGAGAATGGTATCCGTGGCATCCGTGCGTCCAACTTTGAGCAGCGCGGACAGCACCGTCGAAAAAGTGTAGACGTCGCCGACCACCCCGTCTTCTCGCATCCAATCCAGTATGCGAGAGATTGTACGGAACTCGCCCTTTCGGCCATGGTAACTGAGTAGACTGTTGAAGGTCACGACATCGGGATTTGGTCCTTCTTCCCGTAGCTTTTGAAACAATGCATGGGCGTCTGTTTCTCGGTGATTCTTTAACAGTCCGTGGACGACCGTGTTGTAGAGCGTCAGGGCGTCCCCAGGAGCTGACGAGGAACTACGCGTAAGCCAATGATCAAGATATTTCATCGCATCATCTGGCCTGCGAGCGGTGAAAAGTACGGATATGAGGGCACGGAATGTCAATGTGCTTGGTTCTATGCCCGTGGATGTCATGGCGTGCCACGCTTTTTCAGCATCGGCGGCTTCTCCCATACGTTCGTATCCAACAAGAAGAGCAGTCCAGATGGTTGCCGTTGGCCGAACTTGGAATCGTAACATGTCGTCCCAGAGGGATTCAGCCAGGTCCCTACAATTGCACTGGAGGAAAGCTGTCAGGATCGTTGCCCAGTTGACCTCATTGAGGGCTATGGGTGTGTGTGGCGTGATATTAGCTTGACTTGCTGCAATGTACGGTTCAGGACCACAGATGCCATCGACGATAGACCGATAGAATTTCTTGAGACCCTGGGTGTCACGAGCGGCAACAAATGTAGAGGCGCGTGCCGTGATGAAACGTGGTTCAGAGACGTATCTTGCGATGCGTAGTTTGCGAACGTATTCCTCTACTTTGTTTGCCAATGATTTGTCGGAGAAAGTGGAGAGAAAATCTGTTACTAGACGTGTGGGGAATGGAGTAGGGGTTCGCAGATATGCATGGAGCGCATCGTGGAAAGAATCTCTCATGGCATGGGCGACGACAACAGCAAGAAGGATGGAAGGTGGGTGGAGGGAGTAAGGCGGCACATACGTTGACGAGTCAATTACTAGTTTGTCAGCATCGTCACCTGTTTCCGAGGAGATGGTGTCTGCAGAGAGTAAATTTTCCTCGAAGGTTCGGAGAAACCGCGCGTACAACTCCAGGGGAGTAGTACAATCACCACTACGTAGATGAGCAGCCATATATGCAACCAAGGCGCTGGGAGCCCCTTTGATCGCGGCATCGAATGCAATCTCCTCCGTGGCTTTGCGGTCATGAGGATCCCAAGTCTGTGTAGTATGCGGACACAGCGTCGCTAATAAATCCGAGTACTTGCATAGCTGAGGTCCAAACAGTGGTAGGAGACCTCTGTCTCGCAAGCGTGTCCATTGGTCCCAGGCGCGTCCTATGTCACGCGCTGACAGGGCCTT
The DNA here is from genome assembly GCA_038089855.1 of Royoungia palumana. Lineage (NCBI taxonomy): Eukaryota > Fungi > Basidiomycota > Agaricomycetes > Boletales > Boletaceae > Royoungia > Royoungia palumana. The sequence continues at coordinate 98,062 of JBBPLQ010000028.1, read as the reverse complement.
TCGAAATTGCACGAGACATTGATTGAAGAACAAGATGTCCGGGTCAGGGACATCGTGTATGCGATGAGACGGAATTCTTTGGTGTTGCTTAATGCCGTTGGCAACTACAGAGGAAGGGGCAGAAAGTTTCTCCACGTCGTGAACGGTGGCGAGAAGGCTAGCAGATCTGTGCTTCAATGCACGGGGGACGGCGAGCAAGTTAACGAGACGGACGATGTAGGTGGACCTACGGAGCATCAGCGTGGTCGTCGCTTGTCACGAGGCGCACCTATTTGTTTTCTTCGACCACCATCATCATGGGCCACGGAAACTCGAACAAACTGTATATTACACACGCCGAGCACGCTGGCGACCTCGGTCAGCATTCAGCCTCGTCGTCGGGCTACAAAGCGTGCGTGGTCAGCCGTCCTCACCGCATCTCTCTCACTCATCTATCCATAGGAAACAGCAGGTTCCCCATGCCAGAGCACAGACACCATTTGACTGCTGTGCCCTTTCCTTTCAGCAGTTTGAGAACCCAGTCTGCGCACGCAACCAGGACGGAACCGGCTTTGTCTTTGACCTCGTCAACATCATCCCTTGGCTAAAGTGAGTTTTCCTTCTCTCGTGAGCAGTCATTCCGTCTTACATTCCCTCTTTCAAGGCAACACAACAACACGAACCCGATCACCAAAAAACCTCTTTCACCAAACGATCTCGTCAAGCTCAACTACTCACGGAAGCCGTCCGGAGAAATTCACGATCCTATTTCGTTCAAGCCTTTCAGCGAGCATTCTCATATTGTCGCAATTGCTACGACTGGGAATGTTTTTCTTGCTGAAAGCATCAAAGGTGGCAAGGATCTTCTAGAGGACACAAAATTTAAAAGGTATATACACGAAATCCACCCCGGTACGAGTTCTAAACTAGTTTGCTAGCGAAGACGTCATTACCCTTCAAAACCCCCACGGACTCCCACCGGAATCGCTGCTCACCGGAGCTGCCCTCGTAGCACTGGCCGCAAAGAAAGATGACAAGGCGAAAGTCCCGGTTCCGAAGGCTATATCTGAAACCAAGAAAGCCGTTCCTTGTGAGCACGATACAACTCTCAGCTGCACAGCATCCGACAGTCTACAGGGAATATCTCTCCGTATTCTACGGGTGCATCTGGTGCTTCGCTGACATCGACATCCGTGGATCCCCAAACACAATCTTCTAAACTTCTCTGGGATGAGGAGGAACTCATGTTCGAGGATATATCGAATCCTCTCAAGGGAAAGGGAAAGGAAAAGGATGTAGGCAAACGCCGAGCTTATGTCCGGGTTATCACAAGTCTCGGTGGATCACTCAACCTGGAATTATATTGTGAAAAGGTCTGCGATCCACGTTTGTACCTACTGCTCTCACCTATCTGATGTGTTTGTGCTGGACAGGCCCCGAAAACCTGCTACAATTTCCTAATGCTTGCTAGAGCAGGCAAATATGATGATTGTCTGTTTCACCGGTTAATCCCTGGGTTTATGGTAAAATAGACCTTATGTGCTACTGTTGTCCCGCTACTGATATTGCTATTAGGTACAAACGGGAGATCCAACTGGGACAGGTGCGGGTGGACAGTCGTATTGGGGCACACCTTTTCGCGATGAATATGATATGAAAGGCGCCGCCAAACACGACAGCCGGGGAATCATAGCGATGGCAAACAAGGGCGCTGGGACAAATGGGTATGTGTATACTTAATACTAACGGCATAAGTGTATTCAGAAATTTTGACGCAATATAGGTCCCAGTGGTACATCACATTCAGAGGGACCCCACATCTGGACAATAAGCACACCGTTTTCGGCAAGTTGGTCGGAGGTGAAGACGTATTAGATACTTTGGAAAAATTACCTCGAAAAGAAGGGACTGATCGACCAGCAAAACCCGTCCGAATAACGGAAGTTGTGATGTGTGCCCATCCATTTTACTCCTCTTGTCTCATCTAATAGGTATTATGCAGTCACCAAGATCCTTTCGAGACCTATAAGACTCGTCTTGCCAAGAAACTCGCACGACAAACAGAAGTCACTAACGGGGAATCGAAGATTCCCCAGAATTCACCGGGTGATAACACTAACTGGTTCGGCGTCAAGGTGGGCGCAAGTGAGGAGCCTTCAGGTGGCGTACGCAGCTCGGCTGGGGTTGGCAAATACCTCGGCAATAAAAGACCGCTTGAGCTTGAAGGTATTAACAAAGAGTCCCAGACAGATGACTCTAAAAAAAAGAAAAGGTTGGGTTTTGGTAACTTTGAGGGCTGGTGACGGCAGATACAGGGTGGCATACACTTAACTCCATTGCTTACATTACAGCAATAGTGGTTTGTAGGGTAATAGCGACCACCGAGTAGACAGATATCTGATCTTTGCATAACTTGATCAGCTGGGTACTGCAATTCGCTGTGTGGCATCCTGAGCTGGCACCAAGGGAGGTTCTGTGGCACAATACTAAGTGGATGAGGACCAAGAGAAGGCGTATGAATGCCACCTTCTGTTTCCCTAGGTTGAACCTTAGGCACAGATGGCAATTCTTGGTGGACTGGGCCCTCCAACTAGAATACTCAGATAGTGCAGCTGATTAAACAAGGAAACTTACGGTTGCAGCCTGCAATTCAAGAAGCTCAGCCTGAACAGCATCCTCATCTGCTACAGTCAGCTGACTTGCTAGCAAATTGCTGATTTCCTGTGCAAGCACATGAGAGGTCAAGGCAACACGACCTGGATTGCGCTCGCGTACCCGCTGATACTCCCTGGCCTCATGTGTTTCTTCCATTAGCCTTTCTACACTCTCTAAATTCATCTCGCGATGGATCTCCTTCAGCACCTCATTTCCTTGCTTCAAGCCGTGAAGAACCGAAACTTCGACCAATGAGAACTCGATTGTAGCAACCTGTGCAGACAAGTAGTGACGACGCGGTTCGTAGAACGATGCATCAGACCAACCAACTGTTCCAAATTGGTAAGTTGTTCATCCGTCTTTAAAAGAAGGCCCTCCTGGTATTTTCGTCTTCTGAGAGCTATGATAGCGCGGTCCTTGTCACCCGCAGTAAGATGGGACTTCGCAATTTGATACTCGCGGTCAAGGACGACTTGGATCTGCGGAGGAGGGGTCTCGGGAAGGCGACATTGAAGTGTATACTCGACCATACCTTCTTCTGATACTGCTTCAGCTTATCGCGCTGTAGTTTGAGGCTGAATGATGAGTGTGAGTGTGAGCAAGATTACAGATGGGATGCACACACTCGAGGATTGCACGATCTTGCTTGGTAATCTTTGGTGTAGACTGGCTTGAGCCCATAAGTATCGTGCCAATGTCTAGTGCGGAAGCATTCAAGGGCGTTCGGCGTTGTGGAAGTGTTGGAAAGATAATTCCCACCAAACGTATTACAATAATTGGTCCTCGAGGTGGATCAGTTTCGGCACTCATTAACATTAGTGAGGCAATGCTAACTGTTGTAGTGTCCATGCACGCAGCGAATGTCACCTCTACTCTTACGGTTTTTCAACTCCTCAAAGCTCTCAGCACTGTCCAGCCAACCTTGTCACCGGTTCTACCATGACTATATCCGGTTTTCCACCCCAGGTCAGCTCCCTGGATAGCGACTGTATGCTTGTCTCCTTGATTCACAGAGATACAGGTGGCATGGGACGAGTACCTCTCCATTCGCCCAAGGTAATTGGTGTGGCAACTTCCAGAGGCGACAGAGGGTGGGTTCCCTCACGAAAGCGGGATTTCTTCACTGACACCTCATACAGTCATCAAGAAGACTACCATGCAATTGCCGCTCTCTCTTTGGACCCCGACGGACTTCGTCTAAGCATAAAGAAGGCTCTTGGCACTGATTGGGAACCCGAGAATGCTGCAGACCCTATCGCTCGCCAGGTGGTATTCGTGGGTCTGTATGACGGGTATGTGAATTCAGTGAGTTTAGGTCGTGTCCAAGATATAGATCTATTTCTAGGCATGGCGGTTCTACTGTCTCTCAATATCTACGACAGGAATTGCATGGCTTATTCGAGTCTGTTGACAAATCTCACATCCCTGAATTATTCCTGTGGATCAAGGATCTCGGTGGATACTTCAAGAGGTTTAAGGGGGGTGCGCTTGCGCCGTGGATCAATAACAATCAAAACACTCCGCCTCTTGATTTGGAGGCTCGTGCCACCCAAGCATTCTTTGAAGTTGGTAAGGAAGCGGTTGTAATGTATATGACCATTCCGCTGACGGTATTCAGACAGGCTTCTTTCCATAGAGAGCGAAGCAAAGATGTGTGGAGCAACGGCCTCAGTCGCAATACTCCACCCCCTAGACGATCCTGCTCGCCCATTCTTCTCCTCTGAGAAACTTGCGCTCACGGTGGCGCACTGTGGGTAGGTTGAAAGTTCACCTTTGGCCACCTGTTTTGACACAATTCCTAGCGATGCACGAGTTCTCTTGTGTTCTAGAAAAGGTGGCTATGTATACCCAATGACTGAGAATCATCACCCGGATTCACGCGTCGAAGCCACTCGGTTGCGACGTATGATGGGTTCCGCACTGATCACCGACTCTTTCGGTGAATCGCGGTCTGTAGCTACTCTTTCTACACTCACATGAGTACTCACTCTCCTTCGTAGATGGATGGGGGCACTAGCAAATACAAGAGCGTAGGTGGAGAGCACACCATATGGAACTCGACTGACGTGTACCAGTTTGGGAGACCTCAATTTCAAGCCTTTCGGCGTTACACCTGAACCTGAGGTACGCGCAAAACTATTGGAAGGTATATGTAGCGACGTTGTCGTGTGACTTCCGTAGCTTGACTGCTTTTATTTCTTAGGGCAGGATTGGGCATCGATGGTCTTGGTCTCCGACGGCATCTCTGCCACTCTATCCGATGACGAAATCGTCGACCTAACAAGGGGCGCCACTACCCCGAAAGCGGCAGCAGACCGCATTTTATCATTCGCTCAAGAACTGGGTGCCTGGGATAATGCCACTGCGATCGTCGTGCCTCTCGCCGGATGGGGACAGATTGAAGGATCCGACAAGAGTTTTGCTTTACGAGAGTTCCGGCGGCAACAAGCAGGTTGAGACGTGATCCTTGCGCGTTTTACTTGTCATTGCTCACCACATATCTTTTTTCTCAGTCGGAAATGAACGTCGCCAACGAATGTTGCGATAGTGGATATATTATGGTCCGAGCTGCCGCATACATACATGAAACCACATAGCTGATGTGACATTACCATCAACGTTTAGATCTGTGCCACTGCGTGTCCATCTGCACGAGGGTCAGAGCCTGCTGCCCAGACGGTTTTGCCTGATTGATCCACAATCTTCTGTATGATCTGTCCACGACCCATCATCCCTCTGCTGAAACCAGTCACGGTCCTGGCGTCGTGGCCCATCTCTGAAACGCAGTATTGATCAGTAATTCGTGATCCATCTAGGTGTGTTTACCTCTCAATTTAGCAATTGTCTGAGGAGAAATAGCGTCCTCGAAGTATACCTCGCTGTTGACGACACCAAATTCGTCGTCCTTATCCTCGTCTACAGGAACACCCGGAGATATACAAAAACGGGGCGCATCAAGGGCAGCTTGGGCTGTGAAACCCCGCAGCATATTGAAGAGGACTTGGACATGACCTTGGGGCTGACAGAACATAGTAGATAGTGTAACAGTGTCATGTCTTCCTCACCTGCATGAAACCTCCCATTACCCCATACGACAAGAAGAGTTCGTCGCCTCTAAGTGCCATGGCGGGAATGATTGTGTGGTATGGACGTTTACCTCCCTTAAAGAATTCAGTGAGACCTAGATATACCTAGTTGGTACTAATGATGTCACCTGCAAACAGTTCGGGTGACCCTCCTTAAGGACGAACCCTGAACCTCTGTTCTGAAGTGTGAAACCGCAGCCCTTTGGCACGGCTTTATGAAGGTGAACCAGTGTAAAATCAGATAGTTATTGCACAGTACCTCCCGTACCAAAACCTGTTTCCCAAAAACAGATTGATACAAAATGATATCCAGAGTGCGAGTTAACATACCAGCGTAGTTGCTTTGGATGTAGCTGCAAGCATTCCCCCATTGGTCAGCAACTAGAAACTGTCATTGTAACTTACTGAATCGACGCGTTATTCATGCATACCAGTAAAGTAGACGGTATCAGATGAATTTACAGGGTTTCCGTGAATTACGTTGTGGTTAACCTTACGTGCGTCAAATAGTTGAGCACGAGACGCAAGATATTCCTGTTTGGCGGTCAAAATTGTGTTGGACGTCGAGATGAAATACGGAACCTTGCTCAATAACTTGTCGACGGGAATGAAATTGAACTCCGGGTCGTTCACGTAGAATTGACTGTCTGTTGAACGATGCCAGTCCTCCAATGGTATCAGAATTACTGTACGTATCATACTCACCGGCAAACGCAAGTCTAAACCAGAAAGATAAAAGGATGAGCAAGAAGACTGAGAAAAAAAGCAGCTAAACTAACCGCATAGCCTCGATAAGGGTATGTAAATACTCCGCAGAATTGTGTTCTAGTTTTAGCAGTGACTCTGTCTTCCCTTGCACTTGAATTTGCTCCAGAATTCCAAGAGCAAGAAGTGCGGTGATGCCTAAACAGTGCTCGAACCCAAATTATATTCACAAGAATGTGATATCACCTTGGCCGTTGGGCGGGCACTGGATTCAAAAGGATGTAGTATCTTGTCAACGGACGTAGGACGCATCTTACCTCGTACACCGTAACTTCCCCGGCATAGGTATATTTGATAGGTTCGACAATAGACGTCTTATGAGTAGCGAGGTCCTCGAGCTCCATCGCTCCGCCCTTGCTCTTGATGAGATCAACGATCGCATTGGCGACCCGGCCTTTGTAGAAACCATCTTTTCCGTGTTCAACGAGGGCTCGAAAAGTGTTGGCGAGATTGGGGAATTTCATGATCTGCCCCGGGAGTGGAGCTTTCCCATCAAGTAGCATCTCGTTCCAATTCGGAGATGCATTTCGAATAAGATCCTCAGAGCGTTGCCACTGCATGCATAAATCAGTAAAGAAAGGCATTTAGTTGTATCCGAGCGTACGGCGTAGCTGTGAATCTCTGAGACTGGGACCCTGGGCGAAATGAGACGTGAGTAAGAAAACAATGAAAATTCCAATTTACCCGTCTTCTGCAAGTCTGATAGCGGGCGCTAGAACTTCTGCGATCGAGACCTTCTGCGAACCAAATTGTTCTATGGTGTCAACCCAGGCGGCCGCAGCGCCTACACATGCCGGTGCTTGATTAGTGACAAGATACCAAAGAAAGAGAATCATACCAGGTACGGTCACAGAGTTGATGTCAGTGAGAGGAATTTGGCCACCATTGACTCCTCGACGCCTCATGTAATCGAGGTTGAGCTTCGCTGGTGAATGCCCTGAGCCGTTCAAGGCCTTGACGGTCTTGGTTTGTGCATCATAGAAGAGACAGAATGCATCGCTGAAGAAGGGTGAGAACCTGCGGAGATAAGATGTAGCAGACATACCCTCCGATGCCACAGCAGCTAGGTTCTGTGATATTCAACGCGGCAGATGTGGCGACCGCTGCGTCGGCTGAATTTTAGAATTAGGGGGAATGGTTGAGACGATCACCGGACATTGTCATACACAATAGATTATGATATCGCACCTGCATTTCCACCTTTTCGCAGGATCTCAAGCCCTGCTTCGGCGGCCAGAGGTTGGGAGCAAGCAACGACGCCTTTGGTGCCATAAACCTGAGATCTGCGGCTGGCAAAGCGCTGGAAGGCGAGTTCCGGCTGATTCACTCTGTTCCAGTCAATGCTGGGGGAAGACATCGAGGAAATAATCTGAAAGGAAATTCGACCAACATCGTACCGCTGTGAGTATATATTGCAAGTATAGAGCTCACACGGGCGGCCGTGTTCTATTACTCCGTTTCACGTGGCCCCTTAGTGCTATTTAGTGCTGGCATCTCCCATGTCGCTCGGGGCGCGTCTCCAATCAAAGTCGACTGAGTTCCAGAAACTGCAGGGCGAGCTTGCCATCCTTGTCGAAAAGAAAACACGGCTGGAGACGCAGTTATCTGAAAATGAGATGGTCAAAAAGGTGGGCATGCTCCTATCAGCGCGCCAACGCTCACCTGTGCTACTCCCAGGAGTTTGCAAATAGCACCCCCAATAACACGATATTCAAGCTCGTTGGGCCTGTTCTAGTACCACAAGATCCGACTGAAGCCCGCACAAATGTGGAGACCCGGCTGGAGTTCATCCAGAGCGAAATGTGTGTGCCTTGGTCACCTTTCACGCCCCTCTCATCAGTAATATAGGAAACATGTCGATGCTCAAATCAAAGATGCGGAGGAACAGTTAGAGAAAAAGAAGATCGAGGTATGTTCCCCATTCCACTGACTCCTCGTTACTCATGCGTATCAGCTTGTCGATCTCCAATCACAACTACCTCCGCCCTCGGGCACGACCCCAAGTTGATCTCATTCCGCAGGATGGCAATGTTCCTTCGGATAAAGCGATCCGTCCGCACATTCTATGTCGCCAGATACTTTGTTGAAGCACAATTAACCATTTGATACTGCAATACGGTGCCCACGCCGTGAGTCATTATAAAACACTATTAAGACCCAATCTGGTGTCTTGAACATGCCAGGCCATCGCCATTTCAAAACGCCAAAAATGTAACGAACAGTCTCGATGTTTCAAAAGGATGATCATATCCCAGATAAATTCATCATGGTGGACCACAACCGGTTACAAACGACAATGCCCATCAGCTTTCCGTTCTTGGTCCGGGTACCAAGCGGTTCCTCCTAGGAAGTGTACCAGCTAGACACCAACGAGCCTGGGGTCATTGACTGCTAACAGGTCTCCAAGGGTGAATTTTGCATCATCTGGGCATAAATATGGCTGTATGAAAGTTGAACGAGGTTCATGCACTTGCGCGGATTGGAATTAGCTGGCCCATTTCTCAAACGTCTGATACACGAACAAAACCTAAACGACTAAATGAGCTCACCCCAACGGGTCGTGCATTTGAATTCGATACTATGTGCGAGGTTCACTGTCGTGAAATCTGAATGGCATAACAAGTTCAAACTAATACTGTGTAGTATCGCGTTGATAAAGCGCTCACCGAGAGATCAGAAGCACTATGATTGTATGATTGTTTCAGCATGTGCCAATTCGCGTGCAGTTTCTGGGCTCTCGATGATTTTCTCGAGTTTAAATCGTTTTCGAGCAGATATAGGAGGACAGTTGCGAATCAGCACCTTGTCGTGAAGGCGCAGCACTAATAAAACGTCAGTAACGCTATATAGAGTCTGTTCGACATATACGCACCGTTATCCCCATCATGAGTAAGAATTTTTGTTGTTCGTTCGATGCGCTGAGAGAAGTTGAGCCGAACTTCGGTACACAAAATTTCAATGTACTCACCTTGCCAGTTATCTTGTGAGTGACATTCCTGTACACTGTCACAGTCGCAGTTTTATTCATAAACCCGACTTTGGTGACAATCCCAGTGAAAGTCATGGGTGGCATCTCGAGTACTTGAATTTATGGAAGTTTGCAAAGTCTAATCCTACGAATTTGTGGTCAGCAAGCATGAGACTAACCTTCCTCATTTGTATCGTCAAGACAACCGACTTGTATACAGCAGATCATGGTATTAATCATGGTATTACAGTATTTATGCATAGACTTTTATTTTACAATAATTATGCTGCAGGTATCCGTCGATCGACGGCGTCCATCTAAACAGACATTCTACCTGGCGGATGTGTAGGTGCAAATTTAGATCTAGATCGGATTGCCGGACCATATCTTGACAGAACAAATGGTACGGGCATCATCGCAAGAGCGATAAAAGCAACAAGAGAAGACGCCCACTGTGGGCCGAGTTTCGCGTACATCTGAGATGCGAATAACTTGCATCTCTAGTGAGTATGTGGGTAACTGTACTTAGCGCAATACCTACTGGGAAGCCAGCACCAGAAACACTACGGACGACAACGGTCGCGGCAAGTGCAGACGCGGCAACAGAGAGATACACATCGATGATGTAGTTGAACAACGCCAGCTACGGCGTCAGGTACGTTAAAAGATGACACAAGACGTACAATTGATACTCACAAATATCCAACATATACTAAATCCCAGAATCAGTGCGGAAGCCATTGGGATCCAAATGGAGATGTTTGGGAAGGAGGTCCATCTGTATCAGGTATGACCTCAGGTTTTGGTTGGTGCACATTGATAAGAGACTCACGCAAACCAAAAGAAAGATATAGCGAATAGCGGTGATGCAAACATCGCCACTCGAAGTCTGTATTCCGGTGGCACGGGATCGGGGGCAAGTTCCTCCGCCTTTCGGGCATAGTCTGTGTTTATGAACAATACGTACTGAGACTGGACGTCAGTTATGTTGCAAGATAAGAAATGATGGACGTACCACGACGACCGAAATGAAACTACCGATTGGTAGAGGAAGATACACAAGGCCCGATGGACCAGGTTTAAGTTGATGTCCTTCCGTATACACGACCGGATACGCTTCAAATAACAAATAAACACAGCCGTAGACAAACTAGAAAACTTGTCCATCGGGAGCAGAGATAGTGAATGTGATGTCACGCACACTCATGTACAATGTGAGTGCCATCAGAATCGGTTCTCGAAAAAGTATCTTGAAGGGAAGTGCGAAGATGGCTTCTAAGCGATCTGTAAATGTCATTGAGGTCGTTTCCATTGCAGCGTAGTATCTCTTGTCCCCCGTGTTTCTACGCCTTTCTCGTGCTATCTTCAGGAGCAAAACAGGCCTGAAGCAAGAAGTCAATTAATGAAAACGTCCAGAACCAAGAACTGCTTACTCGAATGTCTCTGGTACAGTGAATACAATTTGTAACAAACAAACACCGGACTGAGAATGTATCATCAATGTAACGCTTATGGGACGCTCATAGGAGTTGACCTACAAAAACAGCGAGTATCCAGAATGTCCAACGCCACGAAACCTCTGCTTGATAGAGGTAGCCTCCAACGACGGGACCGATGGCCGGGCCGGCGAACGGAGCAACAGTGAAGATAGCCAATGCTGCACCACGCTCTTTCGGACCCCAAATGTCTGATATCAAGGCGCTGAGCATAGTCCTGTAAGCGAGAAGGATGACTGGAAGAAGGAGCGAGTAAGACGTACCCAGAGTTGGCCAGCGGACAAGCCGCAAAAGTCCCGCTAAGAAAGCGGAGGATGATTATTGTTGCGGTATTGTTCGAGAGGGCACAACCAATTTGAAAGCACTGTCGATGACATCATTGTGGTCAAATTATGTTTCACGTCATCCATAGATATGACGAACCAGAAGACCAAAAAACGACAGGATGAAAATCGGACGTCGTCCATACTGCTCGGATAGTGGTGCCCATAAAAGAGGGCCGACACAATATCCGGCGACGAAAAGGGAGATCGTAAGAATCCCGACTTCAGTTGAAAATCCGAATTTCTGGAGTAGTAATGGCATGATCGGTGACGGAGCACTGCTCGAGTATGTACTATGGTAGAGGTTCAGCAGTAAACTTGCCATCGGTCAGGCGGAAACTAACGCGCAAAGGACCAGGAGACCCCCTGTTAGAGTGAGATACCATCTCTTGAACTTTGACCAGTTCTGCAACGGTGTGAGACTCGGACTAGACGGAGTCGAACGGGGGCGACATGTACCTTTGGATTTTCTGGATCTCCGGGAAAAAAGTGAACAAGAAATGGATCAACTGGCTTGTCGTCGAGTGCGAACGCGTTAACCACGGTGCCGGTCGAGCGAGTTGATTGTGAATCTGCTGCTGGGGGCATCACGGTCGGGGATTGTTGGGGACCATGGTAGATAACGCCAACCCGGCCTTTATGTTTTCGGGCTTCTCGCAATGCTGACGGACTCGGGTGACATGTAAGCACTTTGGTCAGACATGGTTATGTACTGCAATGACTGCACTGAGATGACCTGACACAGCGTAAGAACTTGCATGTCATCATCGCCACCGCACGAGTTCAAACGCGCACAGCGACATGGACTTTACAGAAATTTACAAGCAGTCAGCAAACATCGTCAGCTTCAGCCCAGGGGCTCATTTCATCCTCAATGCAGTTGAAGACGTCTTGATCGTGCGTCGCACGGACACCTTCCAAATTACTCGCACATGGTCATTCACTCCCACCACGCGAACACCGAGCGATCCTGATCACTGGATATCGCACGCTGGTTGGTCTTGCGACTCGGAATATCTCTTTGCCGCCTCGGCCAAAACTGGTGTCGTGCAGGTCTTCAAGCTTCGGGATGAAACTTGGACTGCCTACATCGAGACTGGCCCAGAGGGTCTCGTAAAGGCGGAATGGGCCCCCGATGGTCGAAATCTCCTCTGCTTTTCGGAATGGGGTGTAAGCTCGCCTATCCCGTCTTGCTTTCACATGTCAATCACAAGTTCCCGTAACAGCTTCGGGTCACAATCTGGTCGATCGTAACTGGGACTGCTACCTATATTCAGTTCCCCATCCATCCTGACAGAGGTTTTTATGACATGCTTTCATGCCCTGGAATCCTCAAATTGACCTTGCGATAGGCTATGCATTCCGGGCTGACGGCCGGTACTTTGTATTGGCCGAACGTCACAGGTCTAAAGATACGCTAGGTATCTACGATGCATCTGACTCGTTCAAGCTTGTGCGGGTACGTTTACATGTATACACTGTCTTCAAAGCTGATGAGGTGACGAAAAAGACACACAGCATTTCCCGCTGCCCACAGCTAATTTATCTTCCCTCGCACTGTCACCTACAGGAAATTATGTTGCAGTATGGGAGGGCATTTTAGAGGTGCGTTGCTTGGACGGCGAGTAGATCCCCAGTCCTGAAGTTAGCACCTGTAATGCAGTATAAAATAAGCATTCTCTCACTCGCAGGAGTCACACAAGGTACATTCTGCCCCAGCCCTGATCCAGGTTTCGGTGTCCGTTCGGTGGCTTGGCATCCGAGCGGAATGTTCCTCGCAGTCGGTGGCTGGGATGACAAAGTCGGTAATGATGTCTTATAAATGTTCGCCACTCACGCCATCCTAGGTCCATGTGCTCGACAGTCTGACGTGGTCAGCGACATGTACCTTTGAGTTATCTAGTCGGATTACGGGTGGAGTAGTACGTCACGAGTCCGGCAACAAGATGTTACTAATTTGTCCGACAGACGCTCTGGCGGGAGCCTGCCAATTGGTTGGAGTCTACGCAAGGCAGAGGGTTTCTTTCCTGTGAGTCCTACCCAGTCGACAGTGGCAGCGCTGAATAAGTACTGCCCAGATGAGCGGCTGGCCGGTCCGCAAACCATAGGCTTACTCAAAGCGGATCTAAGTAAACCAAATCCAAAGTCTGGAGCAGTGCAACTGGAGTGGAGCAAGACAGGTGCCCTGTTGCTCGTGCGATATGGTGATGATGTTTGCTGCTACTGAAAGCTACATATTGAAGCTGAGTACGTACAGACAGCGTACCAAATGGAGTACATATCTACGACTTTCCAACGCCGTCGGAGCCCTTCGTCCCGCGTTTGCGATGTGTGCTATTACATCAGAAACCGGTGATGCATGCCCGGTGGAACCCGATGCGGAAGGGGAGTCTTGTAATCTGCTGTGGCACTCAGGGCGTCTTCACTTGGAGCGACGAGTGGGTAGGAGAGGGAGATGATGAAGAGGACATGGCAGAGTGCATCGGCGTGCCTGCAAGCGGTGAGTTGACTGAATTATTCCGGTTGTGGGCTGAAGTGGACAGACGGTCCCAGCAGAGTACGAGACGAGAGATGTGCGATGGGCGCCGGACGGGAAGGGCATGGTGCTGATGGACAAGGACCGGTTCTGTTGTGCATTCGAGGTGGAGAGCTCCGAGTCAGGCTTGCCGGGGACATACGCCGCCTCGCAGAACTGCTGACAAAGCACTCGTAGTCGCTGTATCTACCTACTCTCACTCGTCCGATCTATGCTTTCCCGCTCTCTTCGACTTGCTCGCGCTGTCGACCGTCGTGTCGCTACGTTCTCCGCTGTTCGTGGCTCGCGGTTCTTTGCGACGCCCTCTCCCCGTGACCCTCGTTCCGAGTCTGCAGGCAAGGGAAAAGCAAAGAAAGACGGCGAGGATGTGGGCAAGGAGGATGGTCCGGGTGTTGGTATACCAAAGGGTCTCGAGGGGTTCTTCCAGCGCTACCAACAGTCCCAGCGACAGCACTCATCTTCCCGGCAGTCCAATCCCGATGACGACGAGTCTCATCGCCCCAAGCCCCCTCCCGGAGGAAACAACAACAATTTCAACCCCAATCAGCTGGCTTTGCTGGCCACCTCCGTTGCTATCATATACGCTTTAAGCGGCTCTTCGTCGTCAGCCTCGCGCGAGATTACTTGGCAGGAATTCAGGACAGCATTCCTTGACAAAGCTCTTGTCGACAAGCTCGTCGTCGTCAATCGACAGAAAGTTCGAATCAAGCTTCACTCGAACGCAACAGGAACCATGTATTCGGCCGCCGTCGGCGGTGGTGACTACTATTTTTCTATCGGCAGTGTGGAGGCATTCGAGCGCAAGCTCGAAGAAGCTCAGAATGAACTTGGCATCCCGAGCCATGAGCGGATACCTGTTGCTTATCACGATGAAATTTCCACACTGAATACCCTTCTCAACTTCGCTCCCACCATCCTCTTTGCCGGTCTTCTCTTCTATATGAGTCGGCGCGCCGGCGGTTCCGCGGGCGGTGGACCAGGCGGCATCTTCAACATTGGAAAAAGCAGAGCAAGGTTATTCAACAAAGATACTGACGTCAAGGTCAAATTCAAGGACGTTGCCGGAATGGATGAGGCCAAGGAGGAGATTATGGAGTTTGTCAAGTTCTTGAAGGATCCCGCCAAATACGAGAGACTTGGTGCAAAAATTCCTCGTGGGGCCATCCTTTCAGGTCCTCCTGGAACCGGAAAAACTCTCCTAGCAAAAGCCACGGCAGGCGAGGCAAACGTTCCCTTCCTTTCCGTCTCTGGTTCGGAATTTGTCGAGATGTTCGTCGGTGTAGGGTCGTCTCGTGTCCGTGATCTCTTTGCCTCTGCCAAGAAGAACGCTCCGTGCATCATTTTTATTGATGAAATCGATGCTATTGGCAAATCTCGAGGCAAGGGCGGTAGCTTCGGCGGGAATGATGAACGCGAGTCGACTCTCAATCAACTACTAGTGGAGATGGACGGTTTTGGGACACAAGAACACGTCGTCGTTCTCGCCGGGACCAATCGTCCAGACGTTCTTGATCCGGCATTGATGCGTCCTGGCCGTTTTGACAGGCATATTGCCATTGACCGACCTGACGTATCCGGTCGGAAAGGTATATTTATGGTGCACCTCAAACCTCTCCTTCTCGCCCAAGAGCTGGCGGATATGTCCAGCTTGGCTCAGAAGCTTGCTGTTCTCACCCCGGGTTTCTCTGGTGCCGACATTGCCAATGTTTGTAACGAAGCTGCCCTCCATGCGGCTCGCAAAGGCCACGAATACGTTGCGGAGGATGACTTTGAGAGTGCTATCGAACGAGTCATTGCTGGGTTGGAGCGAAAGAGTAGGGTACTCAGTGCAGAGGAGAAGAAGACCGTCGCATATCATGAAGCCGGTCATGCAGTCTGTGGCTGGTTCCTGGAACACGCAGATCCTCTGCTTAAAGTGAGCATCATTCCTCGTGGTGTCGGGGCTTTGGGATACGCACAAGTAAGTGCCTCGAGACGGTTGTCTAACTTTAGCTCATCTCTGTTGCGATAGTATCTACCTCCAGATCGTTACCTACTTTCCACGCCGCAGATGATGGATCGAATCTGTATGACACTCGGTGGGCGTGTATCTGAGGAAATTTTCTTTGGTCTGGAGAACATTACAACTGGTGCCCAAGACGATCTTCAGAAGATTACTCGCATGGCCTTCGAAGCATGTGCCAACTACGGCATGAATTCGATAATCGGACCTGTCAGCTACGGAGGTCGCGAAGGTCAAAAGGAAAGCTGGACAAAGCCTTTCAGCGAGAAGACGGGCGAGATGCTCGACGCCGAAGTCCGCAAGATGATCACGTACTAGGCTGTTTTCTAGTTGATTCACCGAATCGCTCATGGGTTACCCTTCTAGGTCTGCGCACGAGAGAACAACCGAACTCCTCACTCGTCACCGTGACGACGTTGAGAAAGTTGCTCAGTTGCTACTAGTGAAAGAAGTCATTACTCGGTACGCCAGCCAACCTGCAAACCCCTCCGAGTCTGAACTTTTTTTCTTTTATCTTCGCAGTGAGGATATGATTGACTTATTGGGCAAGCGACCTTTCGTGGGCAAAGCTGATGAGATGGACAAGTGGCTCGATCAGAACAGAGGGAACGAACGGAGTGCTCCTCCACCACTTGAAGAAACTGCTCGCGAGTCAGAGGAACCTGCACCTGCACCTGTTACCGCTTCAAAGTCCGTAGACGACTATAGGTGGTGATTATTTTAGATAGAGGGACACTTGGTTGGTACATTGCTGCATCTATACTCTGAGAGCGCTACTACTACATCACACATCACTGACGCCTATCATATCACCAACTGCTCTGAAGTGTGTCCTTCTGAACAGAGATGTCAAACACGGCCTCGGTGCGAATCAGTCACCCCACTGAAAACAGACTACAATATGAAGGCTAACTAGTCATCAGACAGAACCATGGCACTGGAGAGGTTTTCTTCCGCATTAGTAAGATAATATTGGCACCAGGAAGGAATGGTTCTAAGATCGGTCTGACATGACAAACACTGATCACGGTCTTCTGGTACTCGTCGAACGTTCAGCCTAAGCTGGGGAGAGCCGCGAGGGCACGATCTAAACCTAGACGTATATCGTTTCTGTGCGTATCTGTCCACTATCGTGGGTGCAAATGCATGTTCGGGCGTTCCTGGGGGTCAATCCCTGGAACGAACGCCCTTGAAACCGAGCAGGCGAGTTGCATGGGAGCCAACATCGTCTTTCCGAGAGAACCAGAGACAAGGGCACGAAAGGATCCGGTCACTAATTCCTGACCTTGTAACAAGGATGTTCACCAGTGGAGTAAATGAACTCTTGGACCCTTGGTACATGCTATCTATAAAGGTCCTGCTCTCGGATGTTGGTCGATGCAAAGAGAGTGGTATTGGCTGCGCCTCAACGTTTGCCTTGGCCGGCGGCGCTATACAAACAATTTGAGATATGTGTCACGGCCGAGGACGTCTTCGAACCCCCGCAGTGATTCCCGTAGCCAGTCCTTCACATCCTCGGTGTCCACTCCCGCAGCCCGTAAAATATGTCCCTTCCCTTCACCGACAGGGCTAAGCGCCCATATCATACGTGCGGGGGATGCGACCTTGAACACTGTCATCGATTGATAGAGCTGATTGAGATGTGCGACGACACCCTGCACGAGAGGGCCCGAGAATATCACGGTGGCATAGCAAGAGTATGGCTTGAGCCTCTCCGCGAGGGTGCGAGGTGAGCCCTGGCACTGAGTGTGTCCTGACGTGTCAGGCGGGTCGGTCTGAGAGGGGCATTCTAGTAGCATGATGTCCCTCGCTATGCAACGTCCGTCGAGAAAGATCTCGTTAAGACTGTGATAGCGGGAAAACACCCACTCCTCTCCGAGCGACTTACGGCCAGAGGTCAACCAGTCAAGCAGTACGAGGGAGGCGCCCCTGGATAACTTGATCCTCTGCATTTGAGAATAAGATGCCGCACGGAAACATGTCACTGGGTCGGGGAGAAGGAAGAGTGCACTGCCGGGTGCAACGGTGGCGTCGACTACAGAGTTGGTCACGTTTGGGACCGCATGTGCTGATGTTCTGAGGCGTATCGATGGTCGATCTCCAGGACGTGTCTTGAATACTTTCGTGGATCCCTCAAGAGGACGTCAACATACGGCAGTCACCCCAGAACCCAATCATGTACCTGTGAAAGGAGGACAAGTTTGCAGCCATCCTTTATGTGGACGTCTAGCTTGACGTGATCGCCGTTGACCAGACCACCTCCGTAGCTCAAAACATAGACGATACCGACCACGTCAGCAACGACTGTCGGGGACAGGAGCTTTAAAGGATAAGTTGCCGACAATTCGGTGAAGACGGCGGACGAGCCATGAGCAGTACAACCGATTCGACCGTGTCCCGCAAGGAGACGCTTGTTATCTGCCATCGGGCACCTGGCAGTATCCTCTCAGATCCACCGAGTTTAGCAGTAGCGATTATAGTCATTATTGTATTCCAATGATGTTAAACATGTATCCCGTATGTCCTATACACGTCGAGTCGCAAAGGAGAGTAAAAGTGGTTGTATGAACGAGTGACAGTGAAGCTATATCGTAAGAACCATGAAAAGGAAAGGAAAAAGGGGCTGAATGAAATAAGTAACAAAAACTGCTTACAATGAGAGAGGCATGACAGATTCGATCATGAAAATGCATGCATGAACAAAGGCATTCAGTCCGAGATGCAAAGGTATCAACATAATGAAACGACAATAGCAACGATAGCCAGGCGATGGCTAGAAAATCAGAGCTCCAGTGGATCAGTACCTTCTAGTTGCGAGTGCGCGAATTTCATATAGGTATGATCGATCCGGTTCGCCGAAAGCATTGGGTTGTCTTGATAACGACGAGCGCCAGCCTCTGATCTCAGAACGGTGACGCTCTTCAGCGGTGCGACAAACCTCGACAAAGTCACCAGCGACATCATAAACGATGGACGCACGCGATCCCCGGTCGCTCTCAGATTCAGATGTTGTCCGAACGCGATTGCGTGCAGGACTAGCGGCGGTGAAAATGGTAGGTGACTCGCTTGTTTCTGAGGGTGTATTGCTGATGCACCCTTGACTGGCACGAATCGTGCCAGCTTTGGCGTCCCATTCGTCGTCTTCTTCGTCATCAGCAAGGTCCGCAAAGACATCTGGTTCCTCTTCATCGGGAGGTAGTGTGGAAATCCAACACATTCGTGTTGGATCGAAGATCATGTTGCCTACTTTTCGCGCACCAGAGGCAAAGGAGCTGACAGGAGAGCCGAGTGAAGATCCAGTGAGGTGCGTGATAAGAGCAGGCCGAGTCGATGTTCCAACAACTGCATCGAACTCTCGAAGTGCCTGGTCGTTACCCTCCCAGCGAAGAGTGGAAGGATTCCATTTCATATCTCCGACAACTTAACAAGTATAAGTTCACATCGAAGCAAGACACGGTTCGCACGTACTCTTTGGTCCGCCGTGTCCCCCGAGGTGTCGGATAAGGGTGGGTTTGCGTCGAGTGTGACCGAGCACCGGTGAGGACGGGTCCCTTTTCTTCTTTACAGGTAATTCCACAGGTTTGGAAAATTCGATGCGCCCAGTGCGTCGCAATGTATTTGTAGATGATGTGAGCGTACCTGGAGAGTCTATCAGAGTGGAGGATCAGCGTCCAAGCACAATGGGAGAACAATACGGGGACTAACCAAGCGCCAGACTTGGTTCGTCTAAGCGGCCTTTTTTGCGGAGTGTCCCCTTGTCCTTTTCTTTCTCCGGGGGCTTTGAGTGTATCGTGACACCTCCACGGCTCGACGCTTTGGGCTGCACCCTAAATTTTATTTCTTTGTCCCTATCTGTTGGAAGATCCTCGAAACCATCCAGCTCAGTGCCATCACCATACATCCTCTGGCGTTTGGGACGACGAAGTAGTTTAGGGGCTGATGATGATGGTATTGATGGTGTGTGATTATGGGATATGCGGCTACGAAGGGAGGTAGTAGATGGAATGGGTGAGATGGCACGATGGGAGGTTTGGGGCTGCATTGCAGGGGTAGGACCTGGAAATACAGAGGATAGAGAAGGCCTTGACTTCATTCGTATAGAAGTAGGCATCGTCAGGCGTAATGCGGAGGGATTGGAAGACGGGGTCGAAGGGCGTGTGGGCGGCACGATGAAATCAAGTGCGTGAATGCGGCTTGTTGAGCTCGTGTGTGATTTGGCACGTGAAGCAGCTGTAGGTGCTTCGTACCGTGCCGACCTGGTGGATGGCCCCGCGGTGGGGACCGTCCCAGAGCCTGACGCTTGGGAGCTGCTGGATTCCATCAGCGAAGATAGTGAAGCCTTGCGGGTGAGCCCTTTGCGCTGAGTGGACGTCGGAGTTGGCGGCTTGAGTCCTGAGTGTGACTTTTGTCCCCGAAGGCTGCCAGGCTTGACGGACAAAAAAGTATTTGTGGGGGTAGGTGGGGCGGCTGAAAGTGCTTCCTTATATGTCTGAGCACGTGTGGGAGGTCGGGGAGGGGGTGACGATGAGAGTTTGATCCGTTGGAGTTGGCGAGCAGACGATATTGGGGGGTTAACGGGTGATTTGGCGCGGTCCGCCCGGAGACGGGAAGGGGGACGGGTGGGAATAAGGGCTCGAGCTGGCGCACTCTTGCTGCGTGTCGCAAACCGATTGATTTGTTTTGCGCTGACAAGCCGACTGGGGCTAACGTCGTCATCACCTTGGATAACAAGGCCCATCTCGAAGTCGTCCTCTGGATCGGGGCTGGCGACTTTTGCTTGGTGGTCTGAAGGAGGAGCTTTTTTCTTAGATTCGAGGATCTTTTTGAGATGTTTGCCGCCATGACTGGACTCGAAGAGCCCAGAGGGAATAACGATGCCGTCAAGTTCACTTTCATCCTCGTCGCATTCGCTCTCTTCCGTGTCGGGGAGGGAAAGAGAAGAGACGGAATTTGAGGATGAACAGTCGGCGAAGCCGAGGGTTGAGTAAGCGTCTGAGGACTGGGAAGAGGAAGTTTGATCACGATCACCCCACTCGAGTGAGTTCTTGGATGATCGATGGCTAAGGGGTAAAGGAGCGAGGGAGAGTTGGGTTAGGTCGGATGGAAGTGAAAAGGCGGACTCGAAATCCTCGTCGATGGGAGGCGGGTGCTGGGCGACGGCTTTGAGTGTAGAAGCGAGTTCTGCGACTTTGATAGTGGAGACACCCTCGTCGTCTTCCTCGTCTACCTCTTCTTGAGATGCAAGCGGGGGACGGATGGTAATCATTGCGCCCGAGGAGAGCCTAGCAAACTCGCTACGGGCAGCAAGACCGGAAACGACGGCCTTGACCTTTGCGCCACCTGTTTTTCCGAGGTCCATCTCGATGTCCCAGTCGAGGTCGTCTTCGTCATCCTTGTCGGACTCGATGTCAAGGGAGCGAATATGATCGCCGTCGGGCAAATCGAAGTCGGCGTCGGGCCATTCCTCGCGGGGTGCTGTTGGTGCTGGAATGGTCGTCATCGACGAGAAGAAAGCCCCCTCGAGGGGCGAAAGAACGGACGGATGCTGGATGCAAAGGGAACGAGGCTATCGTGCAAACACGTCCAAACACTCTTCGTGTACAAACAACGCCGCGTACAAACAAACCCCTATTACCCCATCACCTCGTCCTCCTCCGGCCCGTCCACCCGCTCCACCCACCCGTACTCTTCCAGTCCCCTCCGTACACGCACGCCCCTCTCCGCCATGATACCGACGAACCCCGCCAGTTCCCGCTCCGTAAACGCGTCCCGCAGCGGTCCAAATGCCAGTAGATACAATCCTGCATCTTGTATTAGCCCGTACGCATTCATGTCAGAATGTTGTCCGTACCTTTGGCGAGCGGGCACTCTCCGACCGCCCTGTAGAGTAAATGCTTGGCTCGCTCCATCTGCCCAGTCCGGATTTCGAACTCGAGCGCGATCCGCCATACGGTCGCACTGCTCCTCGTTCTTGTCCGCTTGTCAGTCTTCAAACGACCTCTCGTGTCCATAAGACTCACCTGTCGCTCTCCACCGCCGCCATCAATCCATTTCGTGTCCGTTCAATTTCACCTTCCCAGCGCCCCTTCTCCCACCCTGCGACCCACACTTCAGCAGCTCTTCTCGAGACACCCTTCTCCTTTATGCATCCATCGGCCACCCCCTCGCCCAATTGGCTCCGCACACGCCCCCACACTCCGTATCCCTTCTCCGCCTCCAGGAACATCCCAAGCACGACCGTGTTGCTTGAATACTTGCTCGTAGCGAGTTGTACGCGCTCTCGAAATATCCTTGGTGGTGTAGGTGTGCGCAACACAATGGCATGGTTATACAGCATCACTAGCGATGCTACCATCAAGTTTTCCCGCTCTCCGCCCGGCTGCGAGTCAAAAATCGCAAGCATGCCGGGCAGTGGCGAACCTGTCAACACATCTATCAGCGCTCGCAGCTTTATCCACGCCTCGTGGTCCTTCCACAGTCCATGCGGCGCATTCATAATGTCTTCTAGGTTTCGCTTTGCGCGAAGAATCATCATCCCCCCGGTCCCGTCAACGTTTCCCGAGCGCATGACTACCCGAAGAGCGACATCTTGGTCGCCGTTTAACCATTCCAGTTCAGCCCAGTCCCACCACATTTGTCCAACGAATGTTTGAGTTGGAGAATGACGGGTCGATATGAGAACCGTCTGGTATACTTTCCGTGCATCTTCAATCCGTCCACGTAGGCGTTCGAGTCGAGCATGCACTGCCCAGTGCGGAAGCGACTCAGGAACAAGTGACAACAGTGTTCGTGACAGTTTCAATGCACTGTAATCGTTCGTTAGTGTGCTGGTCTTCAGAGAACTCGAACAGGTACAACCTCTTGACGTTGATCGCTGCCTCGAAAGCCAAAGCATACACGTCCCACTGGTAATCTTCTGCACCGCAACGCAGTTGGCTGAAGATGGCCCTCACAAATTCTTCGTTGATACCTTGGATATCTCTCGTCAACCACATTCTCCAATGATCTTTTCCCACCCATTCCAGTGGCCCAAGAACACCAAAGCTCCATTCCTTGACAGGTCCAAATGCCGATCCATACTCTCGCTCTCTCCCAATCTGCACGCCAGCGTGACAGTCAGCAAGGAGTCGTCGCGTCTTCCCGGGTTGCGGGAATATGGATGAAAGACGGGATGCAGAGGCAAGATGTGTATGCGACCATCGGTCATCCCATGTCCCAATCGCGAGTGTGTTTGAAAATCCAGGAACGTGAAGGCCCATGATGGAGAGCCATATGAGACGAAACGCGTCTTTAGCTCTTTGGGTTGTCAGCGGAAGCAACAACGCCTTGATATCTGACAATAGTACAGTCGCATAAGGGTCTGAGGTTCCTGATTCGTAGCGTGCAGGGATGCGTGAGACGACGTCTGCGCGTGTCTCATCGTTGTACCATCTATTAAGTGGATCAGCCGACACACAGTCGACATCAACAGACACGGGTAGACTCGGAAGAGTAGATTTTGGCTTTCCACTAGCGATCCATGCGGACCAGCCTTTGGCATTAGGCTCTCCAACACGGGGCACTTCCGATTCCCAAAACTCTTCCAAGGAATCTAGTTGCGTGTCAACAGGCAGTCCATAGAACGATTGCGGCACCTCAAATGTACTACCCAGTCGATCAATAACGCACTCTTTGTAGAGGAGACCTAGGAACGTACAGTTCCGCCTGTGCTTGGAAAAGCGCTGTAGCACGTTCATGAAAACCTGGGAGGGTGTCAGAATATACTCATTATCCCAACTCTCACGGTTCGCACCTGCCTCCTGAAACGCAACGGCCACTCGCCACACAATCCGCAATCTATCAAGTTCGCAGTCCTCAGAACTCCCTAGGGCCTTCAATGCGCGTGTTGCGTCCCACACAACTTGGTCGATGCCACCGACACAAGTGCGAATACGCCACCCCAACCACTCCAGCCAGATATCAATGCCACCCAACTTGAGAGCGTCCTCCCAATTGGCATTGAGTCTCGTTTGATCCCACAACTCTTCGCCTGCCCGGAGGTATCTGAGCCAGAGAGCGGATGAGCGAAGATTGGAAGGATGGGCTTCTCTGGCACGCAAAAGGATTGCAAGTGTTATTTCAGCACGAGTTTTGTTGGAATTCTTTGAGGTCAGTGGCACGACCGAGAGGGACTGTGCAACCAGTGACAACCATGTTTGCACTGAGGACGGATCAGCAGTGAGTTGTTCTTCTAGGATTCTGATCGCTAGCTGGTGAGATGTGAGAGTGGGCGCTCGGGCATCATCCGAACTGTCCCCTTCTGCATCGGACACTAAAAGTTCCGAATCGGAGCTTGCCTCGCTTCCAGCAATCGGTCGGGAAACTCGATCGA
This sequence comes from Royoungia palumana, assembly GCA_038089855.1. Taxonomy (NCBI): domain Eukaryota; kingdom Fungi; phylum Basidiomycota; class Agaricomycetes; order Boletales; family Boletaceae; genus Royoungia; species Royoungia palumana. The sequence goes on along the minus strand of JBBPLQ010000028.1, from coordinate 73,881 downwards.
CATTTTGGCTGGAACGAGACATGAGGCGCAAGAAACCATTGACTTCTTTGTACTTCTGGTTGTCAGCGGAGGCGATGAGGCGCCGGGGAGGCGCCGCGAGAAGGGCGCTTGAGCTGGAATGGGAAAGCGAAGGTTGCTGCGGGGGTCCCTCAGCGCAGGGTTTGTAGACGTCAGAATAGAACTCAGTACCTTGCGTTGCCCAAGGGTTACTTGAATGCCTTCTCCTACTTTATGAGAGACGGTCCAGGCTTTGTCAAGACCAAGTATATGCTTGCCACCTTGTGCATGATTAGCTGTTCGGGTGCATTACGGTTGACTACTCACGGGCAACAGGGCGATACTTGGGTACGTCACCAGCATGCAGGGAGCCATAAGTTAGGTTGAGAGCGTCACCCTTGCGATCTGAGTAGAAGAGAGGACGTGGAACCCATCGGTCACGTTCTTGACCCTGCTGTTCGAGACGGAGTCTGTCCTCGCCGGCCTTGAGCCTCTCGTCATCTAATAGTGCGACTGCCGCGCGGGTGTCGTCGCTGCGCCAGTTGTCGGACGGGGAAATGTATTCTCGCTTTGAAGTGGATCTGTCCTTTTCCCGGTGGCCTCGTTTTCCGGACCTGTCTCTTTTATTAAAGTCAATCGAGCGGTCTCCGTTGTGGTGACTGCGGGGGGTCTCGTTACGGTTGGGAGAGGGTGTCCTGTTGCTTGGACCAGGGTCGACATCGGGGAAGGAGGAGAATGAAGGGGGAAAGGCAGACATGGTAGATTGTGAACGAGCGTGTGGCAGTACAACTCAAGGACGACTACATTCTTCGCTACGTACCACGATGCGACCACTTACCGAGGACGAGAGCAAAGCCGTTTTTACAAAGCTCGCAAACTACGTGGTACGTCCATTGACCTCACAAGTTTGCATTGCCCACGGCCAGAATCACAGGGAAAGAATCTCATTCACCTCATCGACCGCAAGGACGAGCCATATTGTTTCAGGCTGCACAAGGACAAGGTCTACTATGTCTCCGAATCATCCATGCGTCTGAGCATCTCTGTCGCACGACCGAATCTTGTCTCTCTTGGCACCTGCTTTGGAAAATTTAGTAAAACCGGAAAATTCAAGCTTCACATCACTGCTCTCGATTACATCGCCCAGTATGCGAAATACAAGGCTCGTTTGTGGTCCAATGGTCTCGTATTCATTTTTGAGCTTGTCAAAAGGTCTGGATCAAGCCCAACGGCGAAATGCCCTTCCTATACGGTAACCATGTCCTCAAGGCACACCTTGGTCGAATAACAGAAGATACGCCCGAACACCAAGGCGTTGTCGCATTCAGCATGAATGATGTCCCCCTAGTAATGTTTCCTGTTTCTTTCCGTGGGCCCATGCAAATCAACTCTTCAGGGATTTGGTGTGACTGCCCGGTCAACAATTGACACGCGAAAGTTGGATCCTACAGCCATCATCGTGTTTCATCAAGCGTAATGTCCGGATTTGTTAAATTACCGTCTTTGCTCATCCACTTAGCCAGTGACATTGGGGAGTATCTTCGGGATGAGGTACTTGCTGCCCGTTTTCCTCGTTTAAATACTGACCATTTCTTCCAGGACTCACTCTTCTGAGTCGTTTTGTCCTTCAAACTGTTCGTTCTAAATAGCGTGTGCCGTTCGGCTTTGATTTCACTGTCGCTAGCCGACAAAAAGTAGTGTAGACGTTTGTGAATGTAATGGATTCTGATTACTCTTAGAAGGATTAGTAACACGTGTTGAAGCTCGAAACTGGTTTGCATCATTCATCATGGATGGAATGCAGCCCCACGTACGCTGGCAAAACATTCAAGATCAAGACATTACTCTTGCAGACGTCCGGGATATCCTCTCTGCTGTAGACGATGACCTCTGGGTTGCAGCGGCGTGTGTCGATAGGCTCGTGGACGACCCCGACACGCAACGTTCACTTCTTGACCTGGGAGTCACTCGCACCAACTCGGCCATCCTGAGAGCCCAGGCCACACCTCACATCCCCACACCCCATGCAGAATCCGTCCGTGGACACAGTGATGCACTTGGCTTATACTTCAGTGACTCCCCAGATGATGCTGAACTTTGCCGCATGCGCGCCATCCTCCTTCACCGTTGCGACAGACTTTCGACTTTCATACAAATATGCAAGGACCTATCGACGGAGGAGGGGGACTCTGACGAAATAGACCAGGAATGGGAGGATGATCCATGGGCTGAGGACAACGAAGTAACTCCTCTCCCACCGCGACATAGGCCGGCCGACCCTCCCATGCAATTATCCCACTTCTTAGCTGAGGACATGCTTGAAATTGCACGTTTCTTCGCCTCTCAACAGCAATTTACCGCGCTACGGACACTCATGACTTACCATTCTACCATGCTTTGGCCCTTTCGCTTCGCCATACTTGACAGCATACCTAGCCATACCCACCCACTCGAGTACCGTGAAATACTTCCTGCCTACGATATCAATCGAGACAGAGAGCAAACACCGGCTTTCAATAGGTGGAAAGTGGAGTTGGACTGGGTCGAGACTCCCGAGGTTCACACCGCTCTTCAGGCTTCACGAGCCGCATCTCGCGTGGCGGCGTACTCAGACTTGTTTCGGTCACATTGTGACGCCATGGCACGCACCGAGCCTCTTTCACAGCAAGATCTTACATCTTGGTACAAACACCGCGTAGATACCATCATTTCGTCCACCGGCATCCTGGATATAGCCCTTGAAACTGTCCAGCACGGGGCGTCTCATGGGGTACCTAACCTCGACGAGCTAGGTGAAGAGCTCAGCCTTCTTTCCCGTCTAGTCTATGATTCGCCTCAGCCTCCTGGGGATCAGGATACCCAGGACTGGACACTGGCCCTCTGGCAGAATATGGAACCTGCGGAAGTTGTGAGCGCATACCTTACCCATTCAAGTCCTGAAACAGTCGCCGACGACATCACTCGTCTTGTGACGCCCTATTTATTTGTCCTGGAAGCACGTGCGGAGCGTGCTGGTAGTCCTGATCCAACTCTACCAATCCGCTTACTGTACGACTATATCCTCTCCGCTCCATTATCCATTGTTGCCGCGATCTTCGAGGCGTCCAAACCCACCCTTCCTGTCACACACCGTATAATTCGCAATGACGAAGATGTCGCCAGACTGGCTCTTGCATGCCTATACGGAAGTGATAGCCGCAACGAGTGGTCAACGATGAGCGCTATATTCGAGTGTCTTCCGGCTTGGGAGATCACATCAGAGACTGAGGACGAAGCAGACGAAGCAGACACGACGATATTGTCTCTCGGATCTTTTGTGACGCCATCCATGGCCCGGCCGCAATGTTCGCCTTCCGACTTGATGCTTTTCTTCAAACCTCTCCCGCTTGTTTCTCTCTCGCGTGCACTGGATATATTGGATGTACATCTGGAGTCTGGAGAGATACTATCGCGGTGGAATGTGGCAGCACCCTTGCGATGGTTCTTGCAGAGCGCTCATGACGCGCTCGAGCAACGAGCCTGGGCAAATAGAATGGCCAGACGCGCCGTTAACTCGAGAGAGCTCACTGGGAAGGATGAATGGGAGTGGCTTTTGGAGGACATGATTAAGCTTTGTGGAACTAACGAGAATGGGCTCAAGAGCGCGTTTGGACTTCTTTCGAGTGAGGAAGTTTCATCGATCTTCCTCACTGGCCTGTTGAGTTCGGGTTGTGAGTATTTCCCGTCATCCTGCCGTATATACTTACAAATTTAATAGCATTCGACATCGCACGCGAGTTTCTTCAACAGGGGCATGAGAAGTTATCCCTGCCACCTCTCGTTATAGAAGAGGTCTGTCTGTCCGTCTCGCGCGAATTTTACGATAATGCAAGTTCAGGAAATTACAAGACAGGCGACATGAAATTAGCTCATGACTGGTAAAAACTCCAATAGCTTCTGGAGTCAACTAGCTTACACTTTCTTTAGTCTTGCTGTGCCACCTCCATCAGAGCGTCTTCTCAAAGAGCGTGATTTTATTGAGGCTACTTCCCGTCTTTCTTCCTTCAACTTACTTTCGCGTCCTGGGGTTCTACTCTCGCCAATCGAGATCCGCCTTACCAAGGATCGTCTTTCTCTCATTTCTCGTGTCCTCTCGAGCACGGCGGACGTATACAAACACACAGAAGTTATCCTCGATCTCCTATACAAACTAGGATTCAAAGGTGATGTGGTTGCAGAAGTGAGGGTACTCGCCATGCTATCAGAGACCGCCCTCCAGGCAGAAGACTTCTCGCGCGCCTACGAAACCAGCAAACGGATGATCGAAAAGGTTTTAGCTCTGAGCGAGGAAGCGCAAGACGGTGATCGGAATATGGCCGTTCGGGAGGCGAGCGATGTTTGCTGGGTGGCTTGTTTCCAGCTTGGTCGACATCCCGAATTCGAGGACGTTGAGGCCAAGCTCTCGCTCTTAGGTTACGCGCTGCAACTCTGCCCAGCAGACAGGCTTCATGATGTGCTCACTTCTTGGCGTCGTTTGCAAAAGGAAGATATCGACAGCCGTCGTGCATATCTGGCTGATAGGACGGCCACTCGACCCAAAATTATCACACAATCATTACAGACTCACGTCTCATCTCTCCAAGATAGACTCCGCGAACTACGCATGCCCGCAACACCTCTCATTAATGCAGAGGATGCCGCCGTGCTGGCTGGGAGAGCATTTAATCGCATGGCGTCTAATTTCACACTCGCTGTCACCGGACGTGGGCGGTCAAGCAGTTCAGGGGAGGATACACGGTCAAGGAGCAGGGATGGGAGAGGTAGGCTTGACGGCGAAGTGGTTTCGACACAAGCAAGTCGTGTCTTGCAAAAGGGGATTGGCTGGCTACTTGGAGCAGACGATGATGCTTGAAATCTTAATGTTTCGTAAGGAGGGATCACAATTACTACATATACCCGTCAGCATACATGCACGACCTGGTAAGTATCTGAGAATATGCGCATTTAAAAGAATATACATGCACACCGGGCAAATGGCCTGGTAAACAAAGCGAAGGGAATATAAAACAGAGAAAGTAGTCTCTGGAAACGAACGGAAGGGGTGTCGCTCCGAGCGGGATAAAAACTGATAAAAATAAAGGATGGTCGAAGTCAGTGAGATGCACCCCCATGGAATTAGATGTAAAACGTGCTGCGGTATGCACAATGTGTTCATCAGCGCTGCACTATAACCAAAAAAAAAAAAAAAGATGAGGTATCTATCCGCGATATAAGAAACAAAAAAAATGCAATAAAAGAGTGTTGGTGACTTTAGTTACCACTCGCAAACCGTGCCGCGTCGCCGGTGCGAGCTCTAGGTCGGTTGACAACGCCGACCTTCTTTGGTTGCTGTTCGCGCGCAGGACTTGGTGGATCTCCTCGACCACAGGCCTCGCAGTACGACTTGTTGTCCGCTGCTCGAAGATCCTCCAGTTCGGCAGTCAAGTCTCTGACCTGTCCCCGCAACTTCACGAGTTGATCCTGAAGTCCTTTGATGATCATTTGCTCTGTCGTTGACGTTTCTGTTGCACTCGTCGATACATCATCGCTGCGGCGCATGGAAACGGGGGTGAAAGGAGACAGTGCAGTGGTGGAGCTCGTGACAGAACTCGGTGTATCCACGTCTTGTAGCACTTCTTCGTCAGTGCCTGTTACAATATCTGCAAAGTGGGCGCTGAAGGAGGTCGAGACAGGTCTAAGCTTGAGACCTGCGAAATCCGTGTTACACGGAGGAGCACTCTGTGGGACAGTAAGAGAGAGGGGCTGCGGTGGCGTAAAACTGGAGACTGTTGCCGAAGCATGCCCTGGAGTTTGGGTAGCAATACTATGATCCGATGTTTTGGTAATGATGGAGAGCGAAGGAGGTTGACGTCTGCGTGGAGAAGGGGCGGTCCCATCGGAGCCATCACGAGCGGATGAAGCACTGTACGTTGAAGCCAACGTAGTATTGCTTGCACTCGAGGCACGCAACATAGGCGAAAAGGAGGGTCTCGATGCCTTTGTCAACTTCGAGGGCTTGCCAGTGTACAAGCCTTGTTCGGCATGTCCGTTAGTGAGAGGAGGAACCGGTGGGGGACTTCTTTCTGTATCCCCTTCTGAACTGCGACCACCGAAGAGTCGCATGAATCCGCTTTTCTTGTGTTTGAGTGTCCGTCCGGGAATAGTATTTGTGGAGGTTGAGACGAGAGGTTCCTCTCTCACTTCAGTGATTTGAGACTGGACTGGGGATTGCGGGATGACTTTGTGCCGAGTCCCACCACTAATCGATCGCGTACGAGCATGGATGCTAACAGTATCCATCTCCTCGGTCGAGCCCTCCGTAATCTCCGATATGCTATCAGAACTGGGAAAGGGTTGAACGGTTGTAGTGTGTGTCGTGCTGCTGCGTATTCTCTCCCTCGCTTGGGCTTCCTGGAGGGAGATGAGGGTAACAGAGGGTAATCGGGAATTACTTCGGAGAGAACCCTCAAAACCAGACGGAGGTGGGTGCAGAGACAAAAATTTGGTGTTGCGGTCAACATAACTGACATCGCTCTGGTGTAGGACAGAAATGGGTGAGGATATTTCTTTACCGTTGACACGAAGGCTTCCTTGTGGGAGATCGCGGGAAGTCAACGATGTACTAGATGTCTCTGCAGAGATGTCTGAAAATGCTGCAGACCTGGGACTAGTCGAGTCGGTGACAGTGCTGTTGGAATCACTCCCACTCATTTCTCCCAAGCTTGGGTGCTTGGAGGGTGCCGCCTCGGGGGGCGAGACATATGAAGCAACCAGATCAGGATTGGCGTAAGGATGCACGAACCCATCGCGGGATGGTCTTTCCCGGGAGGCCGGAGAGGAGCTCGAGCTGTAGTCGTGACTAGCGGGAGCGCGGAAAGCATCGCAAGAGGATGCGACGACGTGAGTACTTTCAAAAGACATCGACGAAGGAGACCTTCCGTCCAAGCTGACCGTCACGGCAGTTCTCGGCAATGAAGCATGAGACTGAGCAATATATGGAAGTTTTGAGTGGGTAGTCGTGGGGACGAAACTCTGGTGGGGTATATACGCAGAAGTAGAAGTGGACGACAAGGAGGAAGACGACATAGATTGTTTCGCAAGATCACTGCGTTGGACATCAGTGGAAAAGGAAGACGACACTGGAATTCCCGATTCACTCACTAGAGGGCACCACGAGAATTTGAGTAGTTTCCTGCTACAGCATCGAACGAGGTTGCCGAGACCTGCGAACGCGTGGAATCGACACTTGGCCTGTTGGAAGAAACCCTGGTGAAAGTTCGGAAGAGGGTGTCGGCCTTGGAGGCCTTTCCTTTTAGCTTGTGCCCGATTGTGCCCGACCAGGCGTTGGTCTCTGCATCCTCGTTCTGGGAGACGGCGTCATCTGTCTCCCAAGGGGCACGAGAATGGAACCTGATCTTGGGGCCGTGAAGGCTCATTCTGTGTGAGGCGTCATCTATACAGTCGTCGAGGTCAGAGTCATCATGGGCGTCTTCGATTGAGAGAGAGCGTGTGATAGAAGATGTTTCATCATCGAAACCCACCCCAGCGGTCGGGTCAGTGAGACGGGAGATGGACACGCCGTCCGAGTACTCTGGGCGAGGAGAACGATAAACAGGAGCGGGGCTGTAGACGGAGGGGGAGTCGGGAAAGTCTGTCAGGGAAGGGAAACGGGCACGGTGGTGGAGATAGGCGGGGTAGCGGCGGTGGTCAGAGACGTCGCTGACGTCCGACGGGGGGCGCGACGACGCAGCCATCGTCGTAGCTGCCAGTGGTGGGTGGGAGCCAAACGGATTTACATAAAACTTGGACACGACGTTCCAACGTCGTTAAATCAGTCTCATGACAACACACAACACACTGGCTGCATCTGCCAACGGTCGGGTGTCTGGCAAACCGTGGAAGCTCCAGAAATCTGCAACCGTGTACGTCCCCCTTGTCGCTGACGAGCCATGTTTTGATCAATCACGTTTGCTAGTCGTTCTCAATCATCGGCAGGGCACAAGACCAGATGGCATCTGCGCATGGAGAAAACCAAGAGTGAACATGCCATCAAAAAGCTCGAGTCCGAGCTCAAGCAGGAAAAGCGGGCTGAGAAACAGCGGTGAGTTCGCTCAACGATGTACCACATTCGTCACACAGATTCGTCTCAGAAAAAGGGAGATAACGCTCCAACGCCAGAGGGCGGCCGAAGAACGTCGTAGATCGGAGCAGGAAAAGGCCATCGTATGTACCGTATTCCCCCTCGTGCTCGATATGTTCCTCATGGTTTTACAGATGGGTGCGAGGAAATCCGCCCGTCTCCGGCGCAGAGCCGGACGCACTAAGAAGGTTAACGGGTAATCTGTCGCTGATTTCGCGAGTTCGAAAAATCCCATGCCATTGATGCCAAGAGTCAACTATGCTACAATGCCCATGTCATGTCCGCTTCCCCATCGTTCACAAATGGTTTATCCAGCCCCGCAATAACACTCTCACACAAGGGACAGCTGCTCGCCAAAACGTCTTCCAGCTCTGCCCGTAGCTTCTCTGCTCGCTGTTCAGCGTCCTTGTTGGGTGTCTTCTGAACGCCAACGGTCCCTATACCAGGGATCCACCCAGGTGCCGAGACAACAGAAGCGAGCGCATCCGGTATGATCAAATCGCGTAACCGATCACCGGCGGAGAGAATATTCCGACCGAGCGATCCTGCTGCCTTGGTCCCATTCTGAAGCGGGCCAGCAAAGTTTGCAGAAAGCAATGTACGTTGTCGAGCAGGCTGTCGAACTTCACTGGAAGATGTCGTGATAGGACGATCCCCCAGACCTGTTTTCTGAACGTCCTTCATGAGTTCTGTCTGCAACGTGAGAATTCGTCTGAGGACATGAGCTGGTAGGTATTCTTTCACCTGAGAGCACTGTTGAATTACATGCATCACAAATATATGCAGACTCACCAGCCCGATGAGACAGTCGGCATGGAACGTATGCTGGCAGGGGAATATATAGGATTGCCTAGTTAGTAGGAGTTGTGCACAAACGAAGCATCGCTCCCCGGCGTTGACGGTGACGAAACGGCTCTTCAGCTCTAAAATGTCTCGCTTGATCGACTCCGCAGTACGAGTAGCATCATCCATCTCCTTCTTTAGATCGTCAATGTGGGCAGAGTAGCCTTCCAGGGCATGCGCAATTTCTTCTTTGAAGTCATCAATCACGACGAAATCCGGGAAGAAAGGCAGAATATCTTCAATTTTGAGCAGATCACTGTCTTCCAAGAACCGCATTGCCCTGGCTCGCAAAGCCTATTTAGTGAGGATTCAAGCCAAGATGGTTTCGGCTCACGTCTTGATATCTTTCTTGTCTTGCACGACATACCGAGCAATCTTCAACCAAAGTTTTTTTCTTAGCTGAGGATCTTCTTCTGGCATGTCGGCATTCATCTTTGCAAGCTCGAGATCGCCTTTTTGGAGGGCAAGATCGACACTGTTTTCATAGAGGCCCATCTTCGAGTATATGTGCACGCAGGGTTGTGTCCGACCGGCTTTCTTGCATAACCGCAGGGCATAATCCAAGTCATAGTATGGTTTGCCAGTAAGAGGGTCGGAGGGCGCCGTCATCAGGAAGCGTAACAGAAGGACATCATCGCCGCTTGAAGACGAGGCATGGAATGTTACCAATAGATTGTGAACAGTCGATGTTGTGTTGTGTTGTTCAAAAACAACGTGATCGAGGTATCGTATTGCTTGGCTTGGCGTCAGTGAGTCACGGGGAAGATGTTGCAGTTGTAGGAGGGAGGGAATCAGTCGCAGTGGGTCAAGAGCTGACTGTTTGAGCCATGAGTCAACCATTGCTTTGGGCGCATGCCGCGCAAGGACTGGGCCAAAACGATAGTAGAGTTCTAGATCCGACTAATCCAATTAGCTTGTTGATACGCAAGCAGGTGACTAAACGAACCTGGCGATTAAGTGTGTCAATAGCCTTCAACCAGTTCTCTTCGAGTATCCAATGTTGGATAACTCGTTCGTAATCACCAACCACGCTTGCATAAAAGAGTAGCATGTCCGTTCGTCCATGGGACTGTATAAGTTCGTACACAGTATTGCGATCGAGGTTTGCCTTTCAAAATCGAATAGTTCTGAGACCACAGTCAGAAATAGGCCACGGCCACTGACCTTGTAGGTCTCAAAAAAGTGCCGGAGATCCTCATCAAGGATTATACGTTCCGCCTGCAGGTTTTCCACATCGCTAGTCACAACTTCTGATGCACAGAGATCATCCAGTTCGTCACACTTGCTAAGATAGAACTCAACAAGCCAGGTTGCTAGCATCATCCGTGAAGTCAGGTCCTAAGAAATATGCGCCTTGAACAGTGTGGAGGTACCGCGACAATATTTTGACCCACAGTTTTGCGAGTCCGCTCTAAGCGGCTGATTAGATACGATCGGAGTGCGTCCCGCTGCCCGACGTCCAGAAACTTGAGTGACACCTCTTCAAAGGAAACTGAGGACTGTGTGTAGCATTGAGCTGCTTGAAAGTATCGTTTTTCTTCAAAGAAAGCATGAGCCTGGGCAGAAAGAACTTTGTCGCGTTGAATCGCAGTCTAATGGAGAGTGAACATTGTCAGTACTGCTCCTAGAATGCCACCGCCACCCTACTTTGGCATATCGCAACGCAGTGTCAAACTCTCCCTGCGCGAGATATATTTGCCAGACATCGCGGCTCTCGTTGTCTACCACCAGCTCAAAAATCGACTGGTCAGTATAAACCCAGAACGTCCTGCGAACAGGATCCGCCGCCAGCCCTCTAACCACTTCGTTTGGTCTCTGGGACCTTTTGAGATGAATCCTTTTTGACTACCATAATCCTGCTCACCAGTGGAATGACATCTTCGTAGGTCACCTTCCCGTTCAGAGCGCATATCCCTATGATACGGTCTCTGTAGAGTAGGATGAAATGAAACTCGGTAAGTAGAATTGATGTTGGGATCCCGGGGTGCGATTGTGAAGTAAGAGACGAGAGAGAGGGAGAAGACGAGAGAGGGTAGGGGAGGAGTTGCGTAGAGTCAACATGATCGTCAGAGTCCAGGTCATAGTTGAGAGTTCCATAGTAGATTCCCGGGGCTGAACCAAGTAACACTCATTAGTAAGATATTGGTCTCATGTAAAACATCATAACCTGTCATCCAAGCAAGAGTTCTAGGCAACGAGAGAGCTTGATCAGAATTTGGCGTGAAGAAGTGCAGTTCTGAGTATTGAAGGTCTCCGGGAAGCTCGGAAATCTCTTCGTCGGCTCAGCCCGGAGTAATACAGGACATAGGATAGTTTGATGACTCACTCGGTGCTGTTTCTCGGTAGAAAGAAAACATGGAGGAAAAGAGACGCCCACTATCATCTGAGCGCCGGTCTGGCGTGCCAGCGAACTGATAAATGCGCGAGGGGGTGGTTACGATGACTAGTGAATTCGTTTGCTCGGGCTGAGGATATAGTTCGAATTTAATGCCGGTGACTGGAGCTTTCTCGGGCAACGAAAAGAGAGGCTGTAAGTAACGCTCCTGTGACCTGAAAAGATCCTCTCCTGCATCCAAAACTGCCTCGAAGATACTACCATTACGCGTCCCGAACAGGAATTCCTTGGTTGATAGGGAGTGGGAAGACGACAATAAAGCCACTTTATTCCACGCGACGCTTTCGATGACCAATTTGTTGAACGATTTCAATTGCTTCGGTTTCTTCCATCCTCGATGTAAATACCAATTTTCTCCTTGGTGGGACGTGATAACAAGATGTCGACCAGAAGGGTCGAGGAATATCTTGTAGATAGACATCTCGGTGGATTTGCGGGGAATAGGAATTTGCAGTACTTGTTCTGCGTGCGAGAGCTCGATGAGGGTGATGAGATTTGACGACAGAGCCATTGCGAGGACATCGGAAGAGACAGCAAGAGAGACCAACGGAGCAGGCAGTGTGTATTGCACTCTGCCAAGGTCGAAGACAGGCGCATCAGCGGGGAAGGAACTTTGTAGCGGAGCATCCACCTAGAGTTGGATTAGTTGGTTGAAGGGACACAGGACACGACACTGACAGACGCGGTATGATCTGAACTTGGTGCTTGGTCGTCGTGTGAAGGCTCAAACCCTTCGTACTGGACGTTGGGCAGCAAAGAGCGCGCATGGCTCGAAGGCGCTGCATGCTCGACAACTAGGAGGTCGGTGAGATAGGAAAGGCGTGGTTGGTTACTCGGGGCCTACATTCGTCGAACATGATGGTCGTAGCCAAGAGCGAATTGCTATAAGCAGTAACGAAGCGATGCCATCCTTTCATCACCTTCTACGATGACCCCACCCACCCCGAGGATCTTTCTCATTAGGCATGGTTAGCGAATTGATATACACGCATACACGGGCGCTATTCACGACTCTGCAGGTGAAACAGAGTGGTCCATGAACGGGTGAGTCCTTTACTTCATCTCCTAATCTCTCATTCCAGTCTGTCGCGCAGACGGCACGTAAGCTTGGTTTACAAAGCGATGTTTCCACTGAGCCTCATTGATCACAGACAGGGAGGAGCGACATTCCCCTGACGCCTCGTGGCGAAAGGCAGGTCAAGGAGAGAGCACCGATCATAGTCGGGGAAGGCCGTCAGTACCAGTGTCCTGAAAGCATCGGCAGGTCACTAATCAGCTCGCAGGACCACTTGACCCAAAGAACCTTGGTATTGTGTTCGTTTCGCCGCGCATTCGTGCACACAAGACGTTCCATCTTCTGTTTGAGCACTTACCAGAGGTCCCTCGGCATGAGTTGACCGAAGAAGTGCGCGAATGGGACTATGGCGAATTCGAGGGGCTCCTGAAGGAGGAGATCCTGGCCAAGAAGCCGGGCTGGAACATCTGGAAGGATGGGTATGTGTCGCGATGAAGCCCCCTTGGAATGTCTCAAACCCCGGTTCGTAGGTGCCCCGGCGGTGAGAGTGTAGACGATATGCGTACTCGCGTGGACACCATGATCGCCAAGGTTGAGCAGATCTGTGGATCAGATTTGATTTCTAACAGAACCCACGCAGGTTCGCGAGTATCATCGCCAGTATTTTGAGGAGGGTAAAGGCTCGCGTGATGCCCTCATCGTCGCCCATGGACATTTCAATCGGGTATTTATTTCACGATGGATCAACTTTAGCTTGGAACTCGGTATGATCATCGATGTCGACGCGATGGGATCCGCTGATTCGGATACAGGGACCCACTTCAACGTGGAGCCCGGAGGAGTGAGATGAACTTTTGCAGCACGCTGCTCATTTGGCTCATGTTTCCAATAGGTTTCCGTCCTGTCATATAACCACAAGGCTCTCGATGAGCCTTCGCTGAATGCGCTGAATCTGTGCGCGGATCTGCAGTAGACGCCATGGAATGTACGACAACCAGCAGTAGTAGAGTGTGTTTATGTATGTGTGAATGAACTTAAGTTTGCCGGTTGAGTGCTAGTTACGTTGAGGTTGCAGGCTTTGTTATTTTTTTTTCCGTCCTTCTTTGAGACTTCAACTTCTTCTCCCGTCATCTCTTCATTGATCAATGGTCGACGTTGAGTCCACTCCCGATTCGCGCGTCTCCCTTGATGCTCCCACGTCTCAGGACTCGACGTCCGATGCTCGTGGGGAACACGAGGCCATTGACGTAGTAGATCAAGACCCTAATGCACAGGTTGACCCGGGAAATCTGCAAGATAACATCAAATGTCAGCCCGCAGAAGCAACGGTAGACGAGTCAGATGCAGGCGGCGGCCCCGACGAACCTGCTCAAGAGGACGTCTTTGCAGAGCCCCTTACTTCTCCTTTGGCTGTAGAGGCGTCGAAGAAAGTGGTTGCTCATTCCAAGGGAACTCCTGCCGGAAGCAAGGCCAAGTCTACGCCCGTGAAATCCGCGTCCGGCAAAGTAAGTTCATCCACGCCAACAGACAAGGTGTATTTAACGTGTTGTGTGTGCACGTTTACTTCATATTAACCATGTGCTGGACAGGCGTCGAGTGCCACCACGTTGGGTGCTGGCAAGGCCAAGGTAGTCCCTGCAGGCAAGACCACAATTTCTTCTCCCTCTTCTCCCCTCTCCAAGACCGCTACCTCCCAAGCCGCTAAGAAACCAAGCACAGTTTCTGTGAATCCGAACAAAACCACGGCCATGGCATCATCTAGAGGGTCAACATCTGGTCCCGCTCCACCCAGCAGGAGGTCTTCGATGCTTCCGCCTAGAGCGCCCTCGGCGACCGGAGCACCCCCCGCACCGAAATCACGAACTGCCACTTTACTGGCCTCCCTTGCGTCTTCTACTTCGTCCAAGTCTCAATCTCATGAAGTGAATACGGCCTCCCGCCCATCGGTTGTTTCACCGGCTGGCTCGGTTGCGTCTCTCAAGTCTAGTGCGGCAGGTGCTGCCATTCCTCCTCGCCCTCTTGCCGCTGTTTCGGAAACTGTGAAGAGGGCGCCTTCCAGCTCAAGGCAGAGCTTGCCACCCGCTGCTGCGCCGCCTATGCAGAGTCGCCCCCCAATTCGTCCAATCGGATCTGTCTCCTCTATACGGGAGGTTCGCGACGATGGGAGATTGCTTGAAGATCTCCAAGAAAAGGTACGGCGTTCTTTCCCAGTGCCACAGATTCATGTCATGATTTGTCGTGCAGTTAAAGGAGGCTAACCAGGGGCTTTCCATCAAGTCGAATGAAGTTACTACCCTTCAAGAGAAGGTTTCGCAACTCGAAGCGTCTCTTAGCACGGTTCTTGCTGATGTCAAAACTAAATCATCGTATATCGACCAGCTCCAAGTCAGCAAACAGTCGTCGGACGCTGACATCCATACTTTCAAAGCTCGTCTACAAGAGGTACAAGCAGAACAATCTCGCAACTTAGCTGCGCTCAATTCTGCTCGTGATGAAGTGAGAATCTTACTATCTGAATTCCCTCGCCTGATAATTTGTATTTTAGCTCAAAAGTGCGAACGAGTTCATAGCCGGCCAAGCCAAGAATATCGAGACCCTTGAGGCGCAGGTCGAAGCATTGCAGGCGGACATCGTGGCTGCCCAAGTGAATTTTGAGTCACTTAGGTCTTCGAGTGACCAGTCGTCCGCTGAGGCCGCCGCTGCCGCCCAGATGGAACGCGAAGCTTTCCTACGGGCTAAGGCTGACGTTGAAACCGTCACCGCAGAAGCAAACAGTCTTATAATTGCACATGACCGAGCTCTTCAGGATGTTGCAGCTCGGTCCCGGGAATTACAACAACGCGGAGATGAGATCGCGGCCCTTATTGCTCAGAATGGCGAATTGAAGGGGGAAAGAGAAGAGAACGCAACCAAGATCTCCGAACTGGAGGTGGAAATCCTGGAGTTGAAAGAGAGCCAGGAGAACTCCGAGGTCGAGCACAAGAAAACCCTCAGCCACCTACGAAAGTTGGAGTCTGAGCTCGCAGGGGCTGTTGCCGCTACTCAGCAAGTTCTTCGTGACACCGAAGCTCGGGACGCGGAAAGCACGCGACGGGCAGTGGATGCTGCTTTGCTTCACGCCAATCAGTTACAGCTCGTTCAATCTGATCTGGCCAAGGCTATTACCGAAGCTGAGGAGTTGAAGGCTGAACTCACTGCCGCTCATGCTGCTCATGACGAAACGAGAGCAGCTGCCCATGCTTCCGCTGAAGAGCACGAACAGGAAATGGAAGAGACCGAGCAATCATATCTCTCGAAACACATCGAGCTGTCGGAAGAGATAAAACGTCTGGCAGCTGAGCTCGAGGTGAGGATAGTCCTTCTGTATTGTCGCAAGCCTCTTGATAGCGTGTTTCTAACAGGCCCAGGAGGCGAGATATACCGCTAAAGTCGATGCTGTGAAGGCTGAGCACGATCAGCTTCTCCAAGAAGCATTTGAGCGAGCCAAGGAAAGTAGTCCGCGTTTGCGTCAATTATATAAGCTAACGTCAACCACAGAAAGAGGCAGGAGAAGTACACGGTCAAGACCTCCACGCCTTACGTTCGGAGTCTCAAGCAACGATCGAGCAGCTCCGCGCTGCTCACCAGTCTACTATCAGCGATATCCAGGCTGAGCATAACGCTTTGCTCGAATCTCAGGTCAATGCCATGGAAAAGAAGCTCAACAGCCAATCGCTGGAGCTTCGTGCCACTCAGGATGACCTCTCTAAGGCAAAAATCGCCTTGGACACGTCACGCGCCGAAAATGACGGTTTGAAAGCACAACTCGAGGAGACTCGTATCAAACTGATAGCAGTCGACGCTAACACCGATCAAGTGGTCGAAACTGAACGTCTCGCCCAAGAACTTACCAACCTCCGTGACGAAAATGTGATGCTCAATGACGTCTTGGCTGCTACGAAGGAGTCTCTCTCTGAGATGTCCACCAATCACTCCAAAGAGCTTGAGGAGGCGGCGCACATCCGCGTGGAAGAAGTTATGAGACTCCGTGCTATCCACGACGGAGAGCTCAGCACTCTAGCTGCTCAGAAATCCGAGTTAGCATTATCGCTCTCCGATTTGGAAGGGGAAATCGCGATGCTGAAGGCTCAGTTGGCGGCTGCCGAATCCGCGGTTGCGCCAAAGAGTAATGGCGCAGTGCACGCATCTGCCATGGCCGTGACACGGGATGAATTGCAAAAGGTTCACGAGGCGCACAATTTGAAAATGCACGACCTACAGGCTGAACATGATCACATCATCAGGGGGCTGAGGACGGAGGTGGATGCACTTCAGGCGCGGTTGGATGAGGTTCAGCAAGATGTCGCTCGCAAATCGATGGAGATTCAATATCTCGAGCAAGAGCAAGAGGAGAGCCAAGATTCGATAACTCGGTATGTCAAGGTTTTCGGATTGCAAAGTTTGTTTGGAGTAGTAATTGCTCTGGCCGTGATCTTTGACTTCATCTAACTATGTTGCTTCGTCTGACGTCCTTTACTGTACATTTTCTCTTGTCACCCCTTTTTTGACTTGGGCGAGCCGGTTTCGTTTGAACTAATTTATTAACTGCACCTTGCGTGTTTCATTTCAGATTGAAAGCCGACATCGAGGCACTGAAACCGTCGGCATGATCAAGCACAGTGGGCAGTTATGCCCCCTTTATGCGTTACAGCCTCATGGATTCGGTGAGGTTCCCATCCCTCTTTCTCGTGTCTCGCCTCGGCTGTGGTCCGCACTCTTTTGCCTCTACGGACATAAGACGGTTTTTATACTCTATTTCGTCATCACATACCTATTACTAGTTATGCAGGATGGAACCTCTAGTTGGTTGGATTGTACTTTGGACAGGTAATGAACATGATTATCGAGTTACTGGCGGAACAAGGGCAACGAATCGGTGACGTAGAACTTTGCCCGAAGTTTTAATTGTCCAAAAAAGGAAACATTTTAGGTCTTGTCGACAGCAAAACTATTCTTGCTCTTGACCAAGTCGTTTCTTTCCTTCTCGTCGTATACACACCATGGCAATCCAAAAGGAACCCGGCCAGAAAGGCGTCAACTGGTCCAACATTGCCATTGGTGTGTCTTAGTTCGTATCCTGTGAACGACGCAGCCTTTCTGACACCTTGCCCGCCAGGTGCGATTATGAACATGGTATTGTGTACTGTCTTGATTTTAGACAGTGAAACTCACGACTCGCTGCGTTTTCGTGACTATCTCTAGTTCGTCAGTAGCCTTTTTTTGTTACTCGTCTGTTTCTCACCCGTTTCCACACTTTCAGGAGGCAAGCCCGTTTGAGTTCCTGTGGTCTCTTGCAAGCAATGACCCTTCACCTAGGTGACGACTCTGGGACAACCTCTGGAGGTTCTTAAAACCCAAATGGCTGCCAACCGGTCGCAGACGATTATGCAAGCCACTAAAGCTGTTTGGGCTCGGGGTGGAGTTGTTGGCTTCTACCAAGGACTTATTCCATGGGTACGTCCGATGAACAATGCCGTCCTTTTGATGTCTTACGCGCGCTTCCTAGGCATGGATAGAGGCTTCTACCAAAGGCGCTGTTTTGCTCTTTACTGCCTCCGAAATCGAGACCGGCGCCGTCGGCGTGGGTATCAGTCCTGCTGCAGCTGGTCTCTTGGGCGGTATGGGCGGCGGTATTGCTCAGGCTTATGCAACCATGGGTGAGTGAATGTATGCCCCCTGGACTGCTGACGAGTTGCAATGATACACATCTCAAGGCTAGCGCTAGTCGCTATGCTCTCACAAACCTCGTTGCTCTATCGGACTAGTGGCAAGGTCCCTTGTCCATCGCCGTTTATTGATGCCCTTGCTTGATAGGTTTCACGACATGCATGAAGACTGTTGAAATTACCCGTCACAAAGAAGCTGCAAGCGGCATACAACGGTCGACCTTCCAGGTGTTCATGGACATATACCGGAAGGAAGGAATTCGCGGTATCAACAAAGGTGTCAACGCAGTTGCTGTGCGCCAATGTACGAACTGGGGTTCACGGTACGTGCTCGTCGTCGTTGACCTTTCATCGACTAATTAGTGTTTCAGGATGGGTTTTGCCCGGTTGGCCGAAACGATGATCCGGAACGTGCGCGGCAAAGGTGAACAAGAAAAACTGGGCGCGCTTGACAAGATCCTTGCGTCTTCGATTGGCGGTGCCTTGGCGACATGGAACCAACCCATTGAAGTCGTTCGTGTTGAAGTATGTTTCCCTGGGTTTGTTTGTACATGGTACTGATGCATCACAAGATGCAATCGATGGCGAAGGCAGCTAACCGCCCCGAGAAACTGACCATCTTGAACACGTTGAACTTCATCTACAAGGAGAACGGGATCAAGGGTCTGTACCGAGGTGTTACGCCGCGCATTGGGCTTGGTATCTGGCAGACGATCTGCATGGTTTCCTTTGCGGACTATGTGAAGGTATGGGTGAAGGGGGAGCCATGACGGATGGACATTGGTAGCTAGACTAGAATTCATAGAGGCATAAATACCGATGGTCGGTTACATAATAATGATACCGTCGTCACGGCTGACGCTCATTAGAAGGATCGCATGACGAAACGGCGCGAGTTATAATCGGATCCGGTGCCATTGGAATATGTGTGTGGTCACCCAGTAAGATCTCTTCGTCCGCCTCTTCCCCGTCTTCAACCATGACCACCTCCAAGGCCCCAATGCACCCTTTGCTCGCCCAGTATCTCGTCCTGCTCTCCAAACACCCTCTTCGCACCAAGGCGGTCACAACAGGTCGGCCCATCTCTCTTTTCCTTATCTAGCAGCGCATAACTCTCGTGCCTACCGTAGGCCTCATTTGTTTCCTCCAGGAGGTCCTTGGATCGTTCATTGCTGGCCTTCCTCCCAGTCCAACTTCCAAGGATGCCTCTCCACTCACCAAGGTTCTTGCACGCCTTCACATGGATCCCAAAGCCTTCAAAATGGGACTCTACGGACTTCTCGTGTCCGCTCCAGTGGCGCACTACCTCACTGGGTTGGTGAAAAAACCGTTCGAAGGCAAGCACGGAGCCAAGTACAGAGCCGGTCAGTTCTTCGCGAGCAACCTGATCGCTGCACCTGTTCAGACCGCTGGTCCGTCTTGTGCCCAACCCCCGTTCCTTGCTTTACGTTGACATTCTGATGGTCAGTTTTCTTGGCTTCGATGGCCGTGATCAATGGGGCCACGTCCGTCGAGGATATCGTTCGTACCATCAAATCGGGCTTCTTTTCAGTCATCCGAGTGTGTCCCTTACTTGTGCGAGCGCTGCGGGACCTTATCAACGTTGTCAGGTGACTTGGATCGTTTCGCCCACATCTATGGCGGTCGCCCAGCGGTTCATTCCCGTTGAAGTAGGTACACCGTAAATTTGAAAACGAACGTCGCTGACCAGCTGTAGCTCTGGGCACCCTTTTTCAACCTTGTTCAATTTACTCTTGGCGTCAGTCACCAAGTTCCTCTTTCCATTCTATCAAGATCTAATTCTCTTCGCAGTTGGTTGTCAATATCAATACCAAGAGGATGCGCGTCATCGCCGCCAAGAAAGAGGAGGAAGAGAAGGCTCGGAAACGCGCGGAGGCTGCCGCTGCCAAGGCTGATTGAGCGAATACCCTTACGATGTTCTAGTCCGATATCACTTATATGCTCTATACGCTGGCTATTACTTTGGTTACATCCTACACTGGAGTTCTAATGGGATATATTTTTCGTTCAATCCTACCAAGTAACATCTGTCACAATCATGCGCGAGTGGTGACGGTCCAAAGAAGGCCCTTGCACGTAACGGTGTCTTGTACGCCACAGGGACAGATCATCGCTTGGTTCCCCAACAAGCGTTTCAATTTGCCAGCCTGAAAGCGCATATGATCCAGGTCGGGCTGCCCAGAGTCTCGTTTCGACCATCGTTTCTTGTGAGGGACGTAACACGCCTCGAATGCTAAGTTTTCCTGCATAACGTGGCGGGATGAGACCCCTACAAGTGAATGAGAAAACGACCCTGGCACCAAGACGAATGCTTACGATCGTTCAAAGTCCTCTTCGTTTCTGGTACCGAATTTAATCACATAGCGGCATGGATTAGTCAACGAATGGTTCCTGAGACCGAATTTTGCAGGAGCGACACACGGTCTAACGGAGATGAGCACAGGAAACTAGCCCGATATATGACTCACCCTCGACCGAAATCATGCTCTACCACAGCCTCTTGTGTCGTGACAACTAAAGGGTTCATCTCGGCATTCCATTCGCTATCTCGAATCGATTGCAGAATCTCCATTTTCTCGCGCTGGGTTTCTGCGTACATGCTCCGTTTGACTTTGGCATTCTCTACATTTTCAATAGTCTCCTGCAGAGCAGCATGAGTTGCGCCGAGATTCGGTCCCGATAGTAACATAAAGCCTGTTCTTTGTTCAAATGGTATTTCCCAGAAAACCAAGAAATCCACAGAAAGAGGGTTGAAAAGCGGAAAAATCTGAGGATATGTGGAAGCCGGAATATGCGGATGTGATTGAGCGATGGAGTTCGCAATAGCCCTCCTCTTTTCTGATAAAAAGAGACTCGAGACGATAGGGTCATGCACTGAAATACGGGAGTGATGCTGAAGAAGAGGTATGAAGAGGTATAAAACATCCCAAAGCAACATGGCATACCACGGACGTGTGACAGCATGTGAGATCCAATGTTGGTGGTTCACCTGACTCGATTTTGCGACCATTCAGGACATCACCGAGAGTTCTCGAGATAAAGGCAGACGTGAGTTCTATACAGGCAGAATCTAATGGGGATGTATCGAATATTAAACCGGTCAGCTGCGCGGGCTGCAATCGTGTACTAATCGATCTCGCTTAGCACCGATGACGAAGCAACACCGGATACTCACGACGAGAGCGGTGTCAGGGGATGACACTCCCAAGTAGGACTGATGGCAGTGACCTGGTTGATCCGTAGGGACTTTGAAGATATATTACATATTTCAAGATTGACGTGAAATGCATGGTCACTCGAAGAACCCGAAGAGGAAGTTGCCGATAGTCCTATCGAAGGATCGACATGATACGTTCTTGTCACACGGGTACAGTGAAAGGCACGACCTCCAGTCTAGGAACGCGAAAAGTTGGCTATTATAACCAGGATGATGGGGGTATGACAATCACCTCTCGATATATGAAGAGCAAGCAAAGCTGTTGGAATCCAATATGGCAAGGACGCCATGTAAGTGTGACGAAAGTGCTATCACCCGAGACAAGTTCTTTATCGATAGGAACAAAATTGGGACTCCACGATGAAAGCTTGTTGCCTATACTCAAGGTTTCGGTCGAGCTAGCCGCCACCCGTACTAGTAAGGATAAGTAATTGGTGCGATATTTATGGTGTCTCATCCTGACAAGGACTCACGGGATTGGTGTTCTCCGGACTGTAACCACATCTGATCTTCCTGTCCACCCACCAACCACAGTTCACCGATACTTTTGTGCCCTGCATTTGTCATCCAAACCTTCATCGACCTATGTTCACCTTCGTTGAGGACAAGCAATTCACTGTCCTCGAACGAGACGGCAAGCTCTTGGCTCGCCTCTTCGACATCGATTCTGATTAAAACATCAGGAGCGTATGTCGCAGTCTGCCGTTGTTGTGGAGTGTCTTGCAGCCGTCTACCGCGCCGTGCAAGGGTTTCTCTGACTGGGAGTAGGCCAAGAAAGTTGAATGTAATGCTGGGGATAGTTAGAGATACCGCTTGCGATGCCTTCACCGCGATTGAAATCTGGGTGGATCAGATAGAAGATATGGATTACAAGAAGTCACGGATATCATGAACTCACTGTACGACTCTCCCTCGCATGAAGGACGACTTCCTGGATATGCGCAACAGTGACATACTCGTTAATCCACAGGGTATCTCTATCCTTTCCTTCCACGACGAGCATTAAATCTGTGAGAGTCACTTCTGTGTCGAATGGGTTTTGCAATGCAATGTCAACCCAAAAGGGCTCTGAGAAAATGAGACATGAGAGTTTATTGACATGAGCCATAAGCATCGACTTACCACCTACGGCGGCCCTGCCACTCTTTTCGAGGGTCTCTTTGCCGCGAGTTCTCCAAAAGGCTGACCATATTTCCTCTCTCTTTTCCCACTCTGCCTGATCTCCACTAGTGGAATCCCGAGGTAGGCGTGCATAACTCGAAGCTGGTGACACTAGAGTTATCGGCAACTTCAGATCACGGAAATCAACGTCTCGAGTAGAGATCGACTTCAAATGCTTTTCCAAGGTGAGATTGCAAATAGTACTTCTCATTTTATCGACGACATACCAAGAATGCCACCCTGAAATCCTCTAGTAAAACTTTGTCTAAGTTGGCTTCCTTACTTTCGTCTGCATCGACACGATCGATCTTGGTAGGTGGAGGAAAGGAAGACCAGCGCAGTTGACCCAGAAAGAACTTAACTGCACCCCTGATATCGCCAGTCGTGTATAACAACCTCCCTAAGACCTAAAATCAACACCAACGCTAGACAGAGGAATCTGTCTAACCTAATGGATGTTCAATACCCGACAAAACTGCGTCAAACCCTATTTGATGTGAAGATTGGTACCCTTCGGAGTCCCAGAAGGATGGTGATAACAATTTCTGGGGCTGGTCGCTGAAGAGTTCGTGGGCCTTTCGTAAGAAGAACATCGTTAAGGGTTTCTAACGCAACTTTATGTGACCTTCCGGGTATAATACCAATTAGAGACCCACGATGCCGCATTTTTCAAGCCGATTCGCAGCCAAAAGGTACCACAACGCAGCTCTCCGTTTTGCACTTTTCTGGACGCTTAGAAATCCTGCATGAGCTAGAAGTAATGCTGCAGGTGGTTCTTCAGCCTTAAACACCGCTGTCCCAATCAGTGCCGTTCTATGAGGGTCTGAGTTCCTAAAACTTACATTTCCTGCTGCCCACACTAACCATCTTTCACCCTCCAAAACATCTCCAAGGAAATCACTGGTGAGAATACCAGTTTCCCAGATAACTGCGCACTTGAGAGCTTGTACTTGGGCTTGAGGTGCCATTTCTGCACCAGGAAGGTAGATATTTGAAAGTGCGTGTGAAGCGTGCACGACAACGGCGGGTGAAGGCGACAAAAGTAATGGTAATATATCCTGAAGATCCTCAGTCCGATTAATGGACAATGAAAATGTGTGAAGTTACCGAGCCACCCTTATTCTCCTTTCGCAGTGATTCCCATACGCCCGTTGCAAGTTTATAGTCACCTAGGATAGTTGCAAATTCTGCGAGGCGACGAAACTGAGAGGGAGGAGCAGTGAGAACACTCGAAACAGGGGCCGGTTGTGATGAATTATGGGGATGAGCCCGGGATGGAAGCGAAGACACAGAGGAAGAAGAGTTGTGGAGGGGATACTGTGGGGATGGGACATTTGAGCCAAAAAACTTGCGCGTAGACGAGAAAAGGCGTGACGGTAACCGTCTGCTGGATGAGTACGCTTCATTCCACTCCAAAACGCACTTTTCCATCCAAGGGACAAGACTCATGACAACAAAATCCCGCGTAAACTTTGCAAATTGCTCGATGTCAGGCTTCGACAGCTTCAGAAAGTTGGGGGAAATAACCAGAGAGGATGGAGAATGGGGGTGTGGAGTTAGCAAGTCATTCTGCCACGTTTCACATGAAGGTGGCGGAAGACGAGGAGGGAGGGCAAGAACCGGAACAGGTGGAGGCGGTGGTGATGGGAGGGATAGGGGAAGCAAGAAGGCATGCAAACCATACTGTTTCTTGACGGCGTTGAAGAGGGCTCCGGCCCTGGCGAGACGTGAACAAGGAAAGGGAAAGTGAAGTAGATATACATACTCTTCGTCAGACAAGGGAGATCCTGTCGGATGTACGATAAGTGTGTAGAGGAGATGGGTTGAATCAACCCATGAGGGAAACTCCAATACGCGAGAGTGTAGAGAGACGATGGCTTGCAATGGATTGGGAGCCGTGGTAGACACGGCTAGAACGACTGATAGCGCTGTAAGTCATGCGCAGGATGAAAGATGGCGGGACCGACTTGAGAGTGGATGATTCCAACCGTCATGTTTTGAAGGTAAAACATCGCCTTCTGCACAGCGAACGAGCTCGTCCCACCACGGCGTGCGAGTGACGTACGGATCTGGATGTTCATCGACCTCCTTGAGCCAGTTCGCGCATTGGCCTGCGATTCTCTCGCCAATCCAGTCGATAGTCCTTGCGGCGCGCTTCTCGTCGTCTTCGACGCAAGCGCGTTCCGTGTCGGCAAGATCGGAGAACCTGAGGGAAAAGGAAGAGTGAGTGACTGTGGTGAGAGATATGGTACGCGTGGTGACTGGTGGTGAACGGTAAGCTAGATACACGCCGGAAGACGTTGAGATACCTTGAGGTAAAGGCGAGAATGACTGGAGGATCTCGTGGAGGGGCGGAAGCGAGGCATCTTGGAGGACGCTGACAAGATCCGGGGATGGGACAAGACAGACATGCGGGCTGAGCGAGGGGGGTAAACCGGGGACCATCTGACGACTCGAACAAAGTATGGCTACAATTGCTTTTCCACGATCCAGCATGCACAAATTACCAGAATAAAGTACGTCGTCGAATCAGTCTAGTGTTCAGAAACCACCGCCGAATATGTCACCGAGCAGAAGACCTCCAGCCAACCCACCGAGCAGCAGCGCAGCCGTGTTGTCGAATCCCGGGCTTCGTGCAGGAGCTCCTCCATATGGTGAGGGTGCATACCCCGGCCCAGCATAGCTCGGGTGATACGGCGCATATCCGCCATGCGCCCGCATGTACGCTTCCCGCTCCTGTAGCTCTCGCATTCTCCGCTGGCGTGCCCTTTCTTCCGCTCGCGCATCCTGCTCCGCTCTTATCCGCTTTTGTTCTTCTCGCTCTTCCTTTGTTCCGATTGCCTTGTCCTTCAACTTCCCGAACACCCCACGCTTTTGTTGTGAAGGCTTACTTGGCCCAGCAACATCACTAGGCTCCGGAAGCGCTTTGACATCAGCTTTTTCTTTGCCATCCGATGCCTGTCCACCCGTAGCAGCATCGTACGTCGGCGGAGCATCGTCGAGCTCGCCCCTGGCGTGTACCTCTGGGTGTTCGGCAAGAAACTGTTCGTCCTCATAGGGGTGCACCCAGATGGCGCGAGGGGGATGTGCCCTGGTATCAACCTATATGACGTCAACTCAATCGTCGACGATAGGCGATGAACCAGACTCACCCAGAAAGGATGGTTGTAGTTTGTATCGTGCTGCTGAATCCAGCCGTCTGGAAGTTGGACATTGGACATGATAAATTGGAGGATGCCAAATCTTGGCCAGCTCTTATAGAGTCATTCAATTGTTGCACTGGCACGTGCTGTGGGGCTGCTGCACTGGGACACAGCCGTCTTTGTCATCTGTGTCATACATTCATGTTGTCCATCCTAATCAAGGTATCAGCACCCCTATCCATCCGTATCCATCCATGTTAGCAACCGTCCGAGCCCGTAGTACGGTAAGTTTCATATGTATCAAGCTCTGCACTGACTGTGCAGCAGCCGTATCGTCTCCTCTATCTTTTCGACTTTTTTCTCCGTGCTCATCTGTCATGTTATTTGCGGGTCGGCTAGTACATTAGCACTCATATATCCAGTGGCTTGGATAATCGAGACCATACCTCGAAAAATTGATGCATTTCCTTGCGTCGTTCTTCGCCCACGGCTTGCTGCTGTGCGAAATCGTCCACAAAGTGCCGCTCTTCTTTCTTCCTTCTGCACCCTCGCACAGCTTGCACCGGCTTCCCTCGGGCCCGGTCGTCCGGCGGTGATGCACTGCAGTTAGCTTGGTCTATGTTGAGATCCGTCCCACCTTGTGCCCATGCCTCCCGGATTCCCCAACCACTGTCCTTTCCGTGCGACAATTCGGTTTCATCCGACGCGACCCGAGTAGAGGCCATACCCCAACCTTCTTCCTGACCTCCCGTCCGTTCAGTGTCGTCCATTCCCCATGCTGCGCGATGATTCGCTGCCCACGCATTTGGATCTGTTTCACCCCAACCCTGTACGACGTCATCGCGGCCTCGCTCGGACGGGGGTGCCTTCCAGACACCCAACATCTCCAGCACTTCACTCGTAGTCCTCCACCCTCCATCACCCTCCATCTTCTCCAGAAATTCCTCCAATCGAAGCACTTTCCCCTTGGCCGCGGCGTCTACGCCGCGCTTCCAGAAAGGCACCATATCAGTGACGTGATCAACGTGTGCGTGCATCTCCCATTGACGGAGACCCTCGGAAGTGAGACGTGTGTATGATTCCAGGTCGATCTTAGCCCAATTCGCCTCATCCGCTGTTGGAGGATGGCTCTCAGGATGACAACTGTCGCCCGGCCGACTGGCATCCTTGTCATCTGGCACAGTAGGAGGCTCGTGACCGTGAACAGTTCTCTCGTGGTTCAAGGCAGCCTTGATAGTGCCAAAGGTCCGTCGGCCCCTACGGGTCGCAGGACAAACAGTACAGGCCCATTTGCGACCTGTAACAATGCATGCTTGATATCAACGTTCGGGGAGCCTGAGCGCATGGGCGGCGGTCACTCACTTTCTAATTTCTCCAACGATCCAGAGGTGGGGGTAGGCATCTTGTCTGTTATGAGCGGATTCAGGCTCTTGGGCCCATATATAGCGACACATCCCAATATGGCATTCAATTGAAATCCACACCTAACTGCGGTAGAGTGCTTAGACAACTCTACACCACTGGCGACAACCAAGTACATTCATTGTTCACGTCCAAGCACCTACTCTACGTAATAGAATAGCTTTAACAATAATTTAAGATGGTCCAGGAAGTGGATCAACCCACGTCCCGTTGGGCCACAGGGTCGCAGGCATGGTAAAGTCTCCGGGATTCCCGCCGGTCACGTACTTCAAACCAGTCCGTAAATACCACCACACTGGACTCAAAAGGAAAGTGTACTCACAGCCAGCCTGAAAAAGTGTGGAAGCCCTACCTCCAAACTAGCGAGTGAGATATTAAGAGCGCTACCTGCGTAACGTTCTACGTCGTCTATGAGAAGCGAGAACCCATTCCATCCTTGACTAGACACGCTGTCTGGGATGGGAGCCCACGATATCGTTTGATTTGCGAGAGTGATTGCTGCATCATAGTTCGATGAATTGGTGAGGAATGTGGGAAGTGGCGAACCAGTTGGCCCATCACCCACAAGCTACACCATGCAATTAGACGGTCGTAGGTGATATAACCACATTCGTAACGTACATCTGCTGCGGTCTGCAAAATGGAGTCAAAGCCATAACCGGCGACATCGTTCAAGAACATTCCAAGGAGGAATCCTTGATAGATGGCAGAAAGACGGGTCGGAAATCCCGTTCCAGGAAAGAGCGCCATGGCAATGATATAGTGATGCAGACGAAGTTGCAAACCTGGCAGCAGCCCCAGGACAAGAATGACTAGGCCACCCATTACGTGCCATCCCAGGTAATATGGTAGATAACCGGTCTTTCGGATGACGCGTATTTGGTTTATCACGATGACAAGTAAAATCAGGCAGATGATAACAAGGGCGAGGAGACCACCGGGCTGCTGGGTGATATCTTGTGCTGTGAGACGTTCAATGGGTATTTGTGCCATAGTCAGATTCGTGAGAACTCCAGTCCAGTACGGTGCGAGATACCAGATCATGGCCTCGAAAGGAGCGTTGGCGAAGACAGGCAGTGTGAAGCGGACGGCAACTCTCCATAAGCCGTAACAGACGAACAGTGCCGGAAGAAACGCAGCAAAGGCGTTGTCCAGTGGTGGCGGTGTAGCCTGAGGCTGTGAAAACAACGCGATGTGCCAAAATCCAATGCATACGAGGCACCAATAGAGCACGATGGCTTTGGGCCGAAGAAGAAGAAATAAAGCGCACGTGATCAAAATATTGTAGGCCAGTGCATAGTTGCGAAGGTCTGTGCAATGAGTAAGTGAAGTAGAAGGAGACATTCGATATGACATAGGAAAGATAGCGGGGAAACCGACGGAGGTGAGCCCGGATGCGGTGAGGGGTAGGTAATTGGTAAAATTTCCGATGAGCTGAACGGTCGCACAACCTCCAGTCGAGTCGCTGATAATGCCACTGTTTCCAGTGAATACATATATGCAGTTCATATAGTCAGACCTCGACTCACGCCTGGATTGCGGAGGAACAGATGAAGCTATCTGCTCTGTATGTCTTTTGTGCGTCCCCACCGCCCACTAAAAGGGGCGCGAAATCGAGCTCTATGTTTCCGATGAGACGCGGGTTCTGGAGTTCGACAGAACTACACTGGGCAGGGCATCGGAAGTCGTAGGACACGTTTGCGAAAGGCGCACACAGTCCACCATCTAGACCACAGCCTGCATTCTCGGTCCAAAAGACAGAGGTGCAGTCGATAAACGAGGAGGAGGGTGTAAGAAACCATTGGGCACGGGCAAGAAAAGCAAGGCCAATTATGTACGCTGCGACAAGTATGGCAAGCAATCGAGGCGCGGTAAATGGACGTGTGAACCGCAATATTGCAGGCTCAAGTGCGATCGTGAACGTGCGGCCTCGAGGGTTATATGTGCGACCAAAGAGAGGAATAGGAGCTAGTACACTGGTGAGACAGTGACGAAGATCGGAGGCTTGGAGCTTACTAGGGAGGTCTATCTTCGGTCTAGGTCCTCTTACGTAGAGGATGACTCTTCGAAAGGTCTGATGCAGACGAGGACAACCAGAAGCCAGCTCCGTCTGGAAGCTCGTAACCTGGTGCGACTGCTGCGGATGGGTGATGGAGGCATCAACCTCGGACTTTCCGGATTCCAGTTCGTGGGTGGAGCATAGGTGTGTGGACTGGGCCAGGGTGGAGGGACAGCTTGGTGTGGGCTCAGGCAGCATGAGGAAACGTGGCAGAGCGACATTGGGATATGAATGCCCTAGTCCGTTCCTAAGTACGGACTTCCGGTCTAAAAACAGGACAGTGTCATATCATCATGAAACATCTGACGGAGGTTCTGCACGTGACTGTTTCCAGGTATACCATCAAATCAAACTAATTGGATTTTCTCATCTGATACATGTAAACGAGGATTTCTGATCCACAAATAACACGGGTATTTTGACCGCATCCTCAGATTGGCCCGACTAGACGAGGTTGAGAATCCAGCCAACCACGCGAGGTAGAACACTTACGGTAGTCGTAGATAAGACGCGTGTGAATGGGGTCCTGTCTCTTGTCCGACGTGAAGGTAGTATGCCTGACATATCGCCTTTCCCCATCTACCATGGCGAAACCCCACGTCTGATGTCAAGTTTGGCGAGCGTAGGTGAGCGTAGTACAATCAATAATGTGGAGACAGCATATACCTGCAACGCTCTCCACTTGTAGCTGTTCTTGCCCGGAGTGCTCCACGAATCGGTCAAAACGATGTCGTTGTCGATGGTATCCTGCGTCCAGTCTCTCTTCAAGAACTCGTCTGTAATCTCCTCGACAGGAATCCTGCGAGCCTTTCCAATTACACGACCAAAGATGTTGTCGTCCTCGTCCCGCTCGACCCAGTCCAGAGTGCGGTCCTCACTCGAGGCGTTGATACCTCCAGAAACTTTGTTGTCGATGTCGATGTGCTCGACGCCGCCTTCGTCGGTGGTGTGTTTTATAACGAGAACAACGCTGAACATGCTGATTGCACGACGGGTGACCCATGACACGCCCTGCAGTCGAAGAATTTCGTCGAAACTGTCGCTGAGGGTTTTGTTCTATATATAGGGAAGGATGAGTGGGACGACGACTGACACGAGGAACGTCGACCATGAGAAACTTGCCGCTCATTGCTTTGGTGGTGACCTCGGACGGTGCTGCCATGGCAAGGTATGGGAGAGAAAAACGGATAGTTCACATAGCGGCGCTTTTGTACTCATGCGTGTCGGACCAGTCCGTGTGTGAATTGGACCCGGACGACTTGGCTTCAAACACTGTCGCCACCCTCCACACTGCACCGCCTCCCCGCTCCCAAGCCTGTGGTCCTCTCGCATCGGCACCCCCGAATTCTACCATGAGTCCCTGCTGCGACCACTCGCACCAGATGTGGATCGACCCGCTCGACGGTCCAGCGCCACCACCCTTTCTGCTCGGCTCTCCCAGCCACTCGACGAATTCCTTGCCGGTCGTGTCCTTTGCGACTGCGATCACTTTGCTACCTGCAAAATGCAACTCGATCGGTAAATGCGGGTATGTGGAGAAGGCAGGCTCTGTGGATCTGGGGTGTCCGTCCACGCCGCGCGAATTGTAAATGTCCACTGCCTCCAAGCGCAGATCATCGTCCTTGAGCTGCTCGCATGTCGAGCCGGCCGCGGGTTTGTACCCGTTCTGAGGGGTAAACTGAAAGCTGATGCCGAGGGCGACGTAGTTGAAGTAGACAATATCAGGATAAGATCTGACGATTGGAGGGCTGGGGTACCGGGCAATGATAAAGGAGGGCGGTTTGCCAATGAGCTCGTTGATGTTCATCAGTCTTTCAAGCTCCGACGCCGTCCTCAACGTCGACCATCATGGTTCGTCCGTCTTTGAAATTAGAGCCGAGCGACGTGGCCGAGCAGCCCACCTGCGCTCCTCTCCGCGTCCTTGTCTCTCTTCTCCGTAGCTGTGTCGCGTATTTCTTTCCCCCCTCTGCCACCCTCAGCATTGCATCCCACCTTGTACCCTTCTTCGTCTGTGTATCCCTAATCCCGTTGTTGCTTTTCTTCTCCGTCTTCTCCGGCTGGTTTATCTGGAAAAACATTCCTGTCGGCTGGCAAGTGCCCATCTATCTCCAATATGGGTCCGCCGTTCCTTCCACCCTCACCCGGCCGTGCTGACCCCAGCACAGCGATGGTCTTTCCCCCTACGCCGAGCTGTCCCTCCCACCCCTCTCCACCACCCAGTCTTACGATATTTCCCTTCAGCTAGTCCTGCCAGCATCCGACTCGAACTTGGCCCTCGGGAACTTTATGACCACTCTGTCTCTCTCCACGGCCTACAACAAGACTCTCATCACAGTGAGCAGACCAGTACGTCCGTCTTTGTCCCTATCTTTCTCTCTTCCGTCTCACCATCCTCGAGTCTATTGTACTTCTTCCGAAGAGTTCCATGTTCTCGTTCTCCCCCAACCCACGCCTAATTGACCTGGACGTACCTTTACTCCGCTCCTATCTGCCCCCAACTGCGACCATCCATGCAAGAATTGATCTCGGTCGCAAGGACGGCTGGAAAAGTGTAGGTGATGGTGTGGGTCGCGAGCTGAGTGTCTGGAATGCTGTCCTGGTGGGTGTTGTCAGACTTCATGGCATTCGGTAAGCTTCGCAGATCATCTTCCAGTCTGAACACCGTGCGAGCTTCGTTTGACAGTGGCCTTGTATCTCGCTTCCCCCTCGTGTTTTCGCTTATGGCTTCTGGTACTTTCTTCTCTCTTTCTCTTATCATGCTAGCCGCATGCATCCTTCCTGCTGTCCAGCGGCAAGCTTCTGTGGATGAACTGCTTAACACGTCCGAGCCGAGAGAAGACAAGCCTCCCCGCTTTCGAAAACGCCCGCGCAGGATTGTCACTAGTGAAAGCCGTACCCCAGGCACTGTTTGTCCTTCTCTCCGCTATCGATGACTATTAGTCACCGCATTTATAGTCCTACAAAACCGAGGATATCTCGGTCGATATTCCTCGAGCTTCCACCTCGGATACTTACCCTCTCAAGCGGCGGCGCTCACGGCTGTCTGATGCCCTCTTAGACTCTGAAAATTAGCACTCAGTTCAACTTGGGCCAAACCGATTGCCGTCACGTATAAGTAGGACGATTAATGTTTTATTTTATTTCATCTTGTAATTCAGCTTCGACTTTACTTCGACCGGTGTATTCTTAAAAGACTTACAGCAATGACAGTTACTAGGTTTGGTCATCATACGTCCACGATTCGGGCGGGTCAGTTTAATAGCACCTGCAATCTACAGTGATTGCCATCCATGCAACTTACCATCCACAATGAATAAATCGAACCAGTATTCGCCGTCAGCAGCAGGGTTATTCTCTATCATTGATGGTTCCCGGATGGTAAGTACTATGGTACTTCTCATGTTACCGGATTACTTCCGCGTTCGTCAGGAATGGCAGAACTGTCAGACTCTTCTCGACGCTTGTCACACTGATCAGAGATGGTCTTTCATTCAAGTCTACATTTATGCACATTTCGTCAAGGGGTGCCACTGCGACGGTTCTGGTGCCCAACTTTCCGCACTTGAGCCTAGCATCTGCATCTGCATCCCCGCGTATGTCTCGACTGTCGAATCGGAGTGTTTGAGAGCTTACAACATGGCAAGAGAGAAGGCACTGCATGTTTTTCTGGAACAGTGTGGGTTTCAATCTCTGGACGACTACATTGTCGGTCCGACTTACTCTTCTTCCAAAGTTGACGATGAAAGCTTCTCCAAGTCCTTACTTTGAACCTGCGGAGGGTGTTTACTTTGACACAGAAGCCCTTGCCACTGTTCCCCTCCGTGCTACTCAAGATGGCAAAGCTGGGAATGTCCTTGATAACCTAGCCCGAATCATTGATATAAGCACACATCTTATCACCCTTTCAGCAGATCCACAGCGTCGAAGGTTCTCGTGATCGCGAAACCCACGCGCCCTCTGCCGCCAAAGCGGAATCATTTGAGGCCGCTACCTCGCCAGACGACTTGGAAAGGAAGCAATACCATCCCATGCGGTGTGTTCATAACTTGTGTCAAATTCTCGTATTGCAAATTGAGCTTTATCCTCGGGCGCTTTCCAGAGCAAACGTAAATTCCTCGTGTCCATAAATCACTGTGGAACCGACAAGCGAATTATCGCACAATGACTGTTAAGGTGTTGGATAGGCTTCCTCGTTAACACATCGTCATGCAAACTTAGACATCGAGTTCATTGTCCTGAACCACGTCCCTTGGACATCTTTCTACGTGCACTTCCCTTTTCGACTCCACTTGTGACGCTATGTATGTAACTAGTCCGATTGACGCGGTGTTTCTACATTGCCAGGTTCTCTTGTTGCTTTCGTGCCAGCCTCGTCTCGAGCGAGCGGCTTTGAGGAACTGCTCGTCCCTCCCGTGCCTCCCAGGCTCCTTACCATGTCCTCCGCATCATCACCATCAAGACCAAGTTCCTCGACGAGTTGTCTCAAATCGTCGTCTGTAACTCTTACACCCTGTAACCCGAAGCCTTCGAGTTCCGTGCTGATATCGTAATCATTCCGTTTGTTTACCGGTTTTAGCGGGGTATCAGGATCCTGAGGGAAGATCCTGGGTCTGTGATGCTCCGGCGTCATCTGAGATACGGGGACCGCCCCTGGGACACCCACGGGTTTAGCGACGGGCGCAGGACGGTCTCCGTCGGCGTCTTCATTCCAGCTTTCATCGAGTCGTAAAAAAGAATCCAGCTCCCCATATTCGACGGCCTCCTCGCTGATGGTGGATAGAGATGAGTGACATGGACGGCATAGCACATTGGTGGTACCAACAATGCGTCAAAGTCCTGCGCACGCGTATCGAGACCATCAGTTCATGGACCCACGTTCAGACATGTCTACGCACACCTGGGTATCTGCCTCCAACGAGTATACCGGGCAACTGCTGTTTATCTGCGTGCCGGATCAGGAGTGATGAAACCCTCGTTTCGAGATTTATGGTGACAGACCGAGTGGAGCCTTCCTTTTCCACAAGCGTTTGGCGTCTTCGTCGGAAGCCAAGTCGTAAGAGGTGAATTGAATCTTCTTAGTCTGCAAGATGCGCAAAATGTACTCTGTAAAATGAAGGGCATGATGGACGGCTTTCGATCGACATCATAGCCCTCGACTCGGAGGGGAAGTTGACTGACCTTGACGCTTTCGGAGGATGGGCTGAGAAGCAATTGTGGTGAGGAACACCTGGATCGGTGGTGAAGGCATGATTGCAAGGTTGACAGCTAGTGTGATACCGCGGCAGCCGAGCCGTACAGCGGTCGTCCGCTGCCACCGTATTAGTAGTCGACACCATCAATGGTCCTGTCCGTTCTCGTCGTCTGTCTCGGTAATATCTGTCGCTCTCCCATGGGGGAAGCCGTGCTCAGACACGAAGCTAAAAGGCGGGGAATCGAGCTCGAAGTCGACAGTGCAGGCACTGGAGCATACCACGTCGGTGAGGATCCAGATTACAGGTATGTATGCACAACTCTCTCGACAATCGATTCAGACAATGATTTCGAACCAATTGCACCGACCACAGGACCATTTCAACATGCAAGAAAGTGAGATCAAGGGAATCCTGCAGCGTCGATCAGGCTGATTGCCATCCAGCACCAGATACCGATCAATCACTCTGCGCGTCAAGTGAAGGAGGCTGATTTCTCCAAATTTCAATACATCCTTGCTGCAGACGAATCCAACCTTCGCAACCTATTGGCCAAGAAACCTCGAGAAGGGACCGCAACTGTGCGTCTTTGGGGATCGTATCTGGACAACAAGCCCATCGCAGATCCTTACTATGGAGATACTGTGAGTGTACTTGTTACAGCACCATATCATCGCAACGCATCTAATACATCTGATATGTGGCACAGCTGGACTTCGAAGCTTGCTTTCAGCGCTGTATCAAGCTGTCAAATGCTTTCTTTGACGACGTTCTCGGCAAGAACTGACACAACTCGAGTTTCGATATCCAATGCTCTTTCGTAGAATACACAACCATGTTCGATTATGGTTCAGCAGCCGGGGAAACAATAACTCAATTCAACGTAGGCATGGTCACTGACGCGCGGTTCCCGACGGCGTCCTCAGCTCTCCAGAGGCTTGTGGTGGTCTGATAACAAGCCACCTTAGTGTTTCGTACCTACCCTCAACCGGAGTTACGCACCTTATTCTGCGTATAAAAATTGATTCCACTGTATGCGTGTCGGTCAATCGTCTGAACGATACCACAGAGATAGAACATACCTCTTGCCGTAGAATCCGATGTCGCCTAGAACACTACCTTTGTTCCCACTCCAGGCAAACATGGGAAGAGGGACAGGAATCGGCACATTGATACCAATCTGACCCACGTTCACTTCTGCCTCAAATTTACGTGCTGTTGCACCGGACTGCGTGAAGATAACAGCACCATTTCCATAGCGGTTTGCATTGATGGTGTCAAGCGCGTCGTCCAATGTATCCGCCGAAATGACAGTGAGCGCGGGACCGAAGATCTCCTCACTTCGGAAGAGGTGAGCACGCCACATCCAAAGTCGAATAAAGCGTACCAACCGGTAGCATTGCATAGTAGTAGTGGCCTCCATAATGGTTGGACCAACGAAATTGCCGTTGGGATAATCTGGTACAATAATCCCCCGCCCGTCGAGATGTATGCGCCCACCCTCTGCTTCTGCAGAGGATATGAGCCTTTCCACTCGACTCCTGGCGGCGGGCGAGATGAGAGGGCCCCTACGACGATCAATAGGTGAAATTAAGAATCGTCGGGGATGGAACGTGCACATACAAGTCTGCACCACTTTCAAATCCCCCGTTAACCTGAAGCTTTTTTGTGCGCTCAACCAACTCAGGGAGCCAAGACTGCGCGGCTCCCACAAGGACAACTATATGTGCCAATTCGGCTTCGGGCTGCCTGGACTGTCGGAGAAAATACTCACCCACTGAGACAGCCATACATCTCTGCCCAGCAGCTAGTCCAGACGGTTCACCCGTCTGCAAAACATCTTGGAAGTGACTTACCGCCGAAAGCAGCCCCTACAATTGAATTTAATGCGAGGTTCTTATTCGCTAGGCAAACTCTTAATGAGAATTCATCGTCTGATAACATACGCTTACCATCAGGCATCAAGACTGCGTGATTTTTGGCACCCATATTCGCCTCAATAGAATTACTTGCATGTCAGGTCAGTAAAGCAGTGGACTCACTTGAACGCGCTTGCCATTCTGGGTGCCTCTGATTGGAGGATCAGATGTGCTAGGTGGTGGTAATTTTACGCGATAAACTTGACTTGCCTTTCGTATATATGCCGACCGGCGCGGTCACCACCAACAAAACTTATTGCCTTTATGGCTGGGTGATCACAGATAGCATTGACGGTTGGGACGGTTCCGTGCACTACATTGACGACACCAGCTGGTAGACCTGCACGAGCACGTTAGAGCACCAAGGGATGAGATACCCAGAATTGTGCTACCTGAACGTTCACACAATTCTGCGATAATCATGGCTGCGCCAGGATCACGCTCTGAGGGCTTGAGGATCAGTGTGTTTCCTGTGACGGCAGCCATCGGGATCGTCCACAACGGAATCATGCTACGAGAGGTAAACAGTGTAGGACTGTGAGAGACGGCACTACGCACGCAGGAAAGTTGAATGGTGCGATGCTGTATGCATGGAGATAAGTCCTAGGGTGCTAGGAAAAACAACGTGCACTGACCTAGCGCAAACACCTAATGGGACCTTGCGAACCTCGGTATCCATATCTTTGCTGACTACCGAAACTAAGTCGCAATCGCGTTACCGGATACCGACACACCTTCTATTTTATCTCCAAGTAAAGTTGAAGTAATTCCGATTGCTGTTTCTACCACCTGGAGCCCGCGGAGGACGTCGCCATGTGCATCTACATGAGCTCCGATTAAACGCTACGGTTGATGGATACACAGTAATGCAGACCTGCCAAAGTCTTTCCCTGTTCCAAGACAATACTGGCGGCCAGGGCATCGGCATTTTTGCGAATCTGGTGTTGCAACCTGACCAGACATGAACGTAAATGGGAAGATACGAAATGAGGATGACGAACTCGATGGCAAAACGCTGACGGGACAAGACACTCTGCTTGCTCCATGACTTGTAAGCTTGGGAAGCGGCATCGACGGCTTGTTCAAACTCGGTGGAGGTGGTCTCGGGTACGCGGGTGAGCAACGTTTGTGTAGACTGAAGCAGTGAGATCGGCAGTGAGTGGGACGGAGGTGGAGATGGTGGAGACGAACTGGATCGACGACGTCATGCCAAACGGTCGCCTTGCTCTCGACGAACTCGCCACCAACGTAGTTCTTGGTGTTCCCACCGGTCGCGTGTGTGCCCTTCCAGTCTGCAGAGAGCTTCTCGGCCCTCGTTCTGGCAGCCGGGCCCAAGCCTGGCAGTGTGGCATAAGTGCGACGAGACAGGGTGGGGCTGAGACGGACGGTGCGGGGGACAAACGACATGATGGTGTGTGCGAGCGGTCGTGCACCCGACATCCGACCCGAAGGCGCGCGATGATCACGTGCTAGGTTCTTCTGTAGCGACGATGAACCCGATTCCGAGTGCAGGCGGACACGGAGCGTCCTCTGATCCCCTCGCAGGTCACCAGCAGCGGGAACACTGGCCTCAGATGTTTCCCCAGAGCCAGCCTCCGCAGTTCCATGGCTCTCCCTGGCAGCAGTCTCAGCCCCCCTCCACGCCCGCCGCGCTGCCTCAGATGCAGCCCCAGGGCTATCCGAATCCCCTCCAGTACTACCAGAACCACGGCTCTCTCCAGTTTGACATGTCTTCTGTTGTCCCTCAGCAGATCATGCAAGACTTTTTGCGTCTAAGCACCCCCGTTGGGCTATCGCCAAACGACGACACCATCCTTGCTCAGGCTCTTCACGAAAGCAAACAAACCGGCAAAACCTACAGACAGGCTTTGGAGGCTCTCCATGGGGTGGGCCGTGCCTCCCTCGCCCCGTGTCTATCTCCGCTCACATCCTGCAGGTAAACAACCATGCTGCCACTCTCTGGAAGGACTACTACCTCGACCACCACGACCGCATTGATCTTCTCGTTTCCCGCTTGGCAGAACAACCCAAAACCGTGAAAAAACCAGTTTTACCAGCCAAGGCACTCCCGCGCATCAAAGAGGGAATGTCCAATCAAGTCGCCCGAAAACGTCATCAATCACCTTCGGTCCAATCTCCGTCACCATCACCCCCACCCCAGCCCCAAATCTCTAGACAGAAGGCGCGTTCTGGCGTTTCTCAGACCGCGCGTCGAAACCGTGCTACTCCTCAACAGGCTGCCACCACCGCGATGTCAGCGTCGGTTTTGGCTCGTCCTCCTAAACGCCTCAGGGTCACCTTCAACAGCCTCACTGCGCCCCTGCCCTCCAACGATGTCCCGAACTTAATGCCACCTCAAGTTCATATCCCCATCCCAGACCCTCCCTCACGATCGCCGAGTCCCCCCGCAACCGTTCAAATCGGCACCAACGGAAACAAATATACAAAAGAAGACCGTGACTACTTCCTCAAGTTTCTCGCGTGGCGATTGAAGCAGGACCCTTCGTTGACCAAAAAGGAACTTTGCGACCTGCTTCACGAAAAGGTAAATAATATCCGATCGTTTATTTATGGCCAGTAGTTTCTGACGATGCGAGCCAGGCACCCCATCACAGTGTCAATTCCTGGGCTTCCCACTGGCATCAGCGCCATGACATCGCTGACAAAATTTTTGCCACTTATCGCGAAAGTTCTGAAGCCCGTCCGTACGGCGACGACGACCAGCAGAACGAAGAAGAAGAGGTGGAAGTGGAAGAGGAAATGAAACAGAACGACGATGACGAGGCTGAATCAGAGCCAATGTCAGCAAATGAAACTTCGTGTAACAAAAAGAGCGCGCCCCGTTCTGAAAGAGGGTTTCCAGATTTCGGCGACTTCGGCGCCGATACCGAGGAAGACGAAGCCGATATGGGTGAACCTCGCGCCCCTTTTACGCGAGGAGACTGGTGTACCCTTGCGAGGTTCATTGCCAAAAATCACTGGCACGAAATGACACAAAAGGAGCGATGGCCGATGTTCTGTGAAACGGTGCGTGATTATCTCTCACATGTTCCTTCCTTTCCACATCCAACTATGATGAGGCAGTATGGAACTAAGCGAAATGCAAAATCTTGGGCTGAATTTTATCGTAAGAACGAAGCTGGTATGATCACAGAGATCTATGGCCACTGCCTTCCTCCCTAACCAGGCCGTCGTAGCGATTTTGAAGTTATCCAAGAGATATACACCTGGGTCCAGTAACGCCAACAAAATTCATCGCGAGCGGTCATCAGGTCAGAACGGACGAGGAATAGCACATGATCTCGACTTGGACGAGGATGGCGAGTGCGAGACTGATCACGGAGACAGTTGAACGCGGGAGCCACGCAGCACGGTTACTCGCATTTAACTAACTTACATATTCGATATGTTATATGTTAGTGCTATCCATAATGCTATGAAGTCGTCGATATGTCCTTGAGCACGTGGCCGCTATAAGTGGTCGGGGTGTGGGCGGGTTGTTCGACCAGTTGAAACTCAGTGGTCACGACTTGCCAACTTCCACCAATTTCATCCCTCATCTATCCTATAGCTACCAGCGAGCTTAATTCAGAACTAGCAATCAACCATGGATGAGGAGTACGATGTAATTCACCCCCAAGATCTAATAGTTGGTTACTTTACGTCGCTGACGACTTACCCAGGTCATCGTTCTTGGTACGGGTCTGACAGAGTGTATCTTGTCAGGCCTCCTCTCAGTCGACGGAAAGAAGGTGCTTCACATGGATAGAAATGACTACTACGGCGGCGATGGTGCCAGTTTGAACTTGACTCAGGCAAGTTACGCGCAAACACGTTGTCACCGCTGCCCAGCGCCACTCATGCACATCGACATCTAGCTCTATCGCAAGTTCAGGTCTGACCAGGCCATACCGACCGACCTCGGTCGTGATCGCGATTATGCTGTTGATCTGATACCCAAGTTCATTATCGCCTCCGGCGAGCTCACCAAGATTCTTGTTCACACTGATGTGACCCGCTATCTCGAATTCAAGCAGATTGCGGGGAGCTTTGTTTATCGAGACGGTAAAATCTCCAAAGTACCGAGCACCGAGATCGAGGCTGTGAAGAGTCCTTTGATGGGTTTATTCGAGAAACGTCGTGCCAAAAAGTTCTTCGAGTTCCTGCAAGGGTGGAGGGACGAGGACCCCGCGACTCATAACGGTCAGTACATCAATCCCGCTGGGTGATGCATTGAGTCATCTTGTTGTGTTAGGCATTGACCTCGATCAAGACTCCATGAAAACCGTGTATGAAAAGTTTGGTCTTGAACCTGGTACGCAAGATTTTATCGGTCATGCCATGGCCCTTTATCTTGACGACGAGTAAGCA
Organism: Royoungia palumana; assembly: GCA_038089855.1. Taxonomy (NCBI): domain Eukaryota; kingdom Fungi; phylum Basidiomycota; class Agaricomycetes; order Boletales; family Boletaceae; genus Royoungia; species Royoungia palumana. Next base: position 33,266 of record JBBPLQ010000028.1, on the reverse strand, counting down.
TTTGTGTACAAACGAGCATTCCTTTGGGCGACTCACCTTCAGTTTAGTTATATCATGAAACCTGCTCGTCCGGCTTACGATCGAATCATCCTTTACACCTCCTCAATGGCCCGCTACGGCAAATCACCTTACATCTACCCACTATACGGTCTCGGGGAACTTCCCCAGTCATTCGCCCGTCTGTCTGCTATCTATGGTGGTACCTACATGCTGGACAAGCAAGTGGACGAGATCGTGACTGATCAAGATGGGAAATTTGTCGGTGTACGCAGCGGTGGCGAGACCGTCAAAGCCAAGCAGGTTATTGGCGACCCCAGCTACTTCGGTGCTGGTGCGGACGCTAACAATGCTGAGGGCGGTAAATTACGTGTTGTCGAAGAAGGCAAGGTCGTTCGGGCAATCTGCATCTTGAAGCACCCGATCCCTGGCACAGATGACAGCGACAGCGTCCAGATCATCATCCCTCAAAACCAAGTCAAACGAAAACACGGCACGTGGATTTGATTATGTTTCCATCTAATGTAGCTTATTTCCCCCATAGATATCTATATTGCGATGGTCTCGTCAACCCACAACGTCTGTGCTAAGGACGTATACGTTGCCATTGTCAGTACCGTTGTCGAGACGGGTAAACCTGAGCTCGAAATCAGTCCCGGGCTCCAGCTTCTTGGACCGATCTACGAAAAGTAAGGTTCTATTTTTTGTGAAACGCAGTACTGACCTTCTACACAGGTTCGTGACTGTCAGCCCACTTTACACCCCTGTATCCTCGGGAGAGACCGACAACGTATTCATCACTCGCTCTTACGATGCGACTTCTCATTTTGAAACCGTTGTCGAGGACGTTCATGATGTCTGGAAGCGTGTAACCGGTAAAGATCTTGTCCTCAAGAAACGAGAGGTGGAGCCAGAGAAGTAGTCGTTCAAGTAGTAGATTATACGAAGTATGGTGCAACACGATATCACCCCTACGAAATCGTCCAGACCTGTATACCCTCTACTGTGTTTTCTCGATCACTGGAATTAGCGGAAACTGTCAGAAAATGCATCCATATTGAATTCTGGAACTTGAGTGTCATCCTTCGCTGATTTTATCAAACTTCCTATACCAGCTTTGCGCGAGGCGAAATCGCTTTCTTCTCTGAAAGTCCTTTGTACCGCGTTGTGCGGAGCAAGCACTGGGGATGGCTCTCTTGGTAGTGTCTTGAGCTCAACGTCCATGTCGATGAACATCGAAGGTTTCCTGCGCACGAAAGGACTGGTTCCTCGAGTCCGACGCGGCGAAACCGGGCTCGGCGGTCTCTCAGCCTGAGCTGTGTCGGGTTGCATAGTTGTCGGTCGCTCAAAAGACCACGAACGTACAAGATAAAGTGCTAGGGCATGGCAGCCTGCAGGAACGTCACCTAAGCCACTGTTTAAATATTATGGATGCTCACCCATCCGGCAGAACACTCGTGCAACTTGCAGGATGAAGTTGAACTCCCTCCTTCCAGAGATTTCACTAGTCCCCGTCGCAGTCTGCAGCGTCTTGGAGCGCAATTGGGAGAACAAAAGAGCGAGACTAGGATCATCAAAATGGGGTTCACCGATTTTTAGGTGATCCATGTCTAAAGAATCGGCCAGATCTCGCAAGGGTGTCTACAGAGACGACGGATCACGGCAGTGAATATATAGTAGGTACATGACTTACTAGGAGAATCCTCACAGAGAGATCTCTGCGTCGTAGTAACCAGAATGCCCAACTTCCCAGCCACCTGTTCCCTTCACGAAAGGCGATCGGCAGTACGGCGTTGTTCAAGATGTCACGTAGTACCTGTCCGTCATTGCCTTCCATTACGCGTGCCAAAGCTACAGCAAGTTGAAAGTCAGAGAGCTGTTTCAAACAAACAGCCACAGCGTCTTTCAAGCTTCCTCCAAGAAGGAAAAAAGCGGCTGCGTATTCTGAGCGGCGTGTCGTCAGTAGTATATACGTATATTACAACATGCATTCACCAACCAAACCGTTGCTTGCCCAGCAGAGCATAAGCGTTTTTCAGTGCTGCAGTTTTCCAGCGCGGTTGTGTGAAGTCATTTGCCAGGAACTTGAGCATCATTGCCTGTTCCTTGTGCCAGGCTGCCTGACGCCAGAGTCCATGTACCAGTTTTACTTTGCCTAATGCGAAATAGAAGAGCGAGCATATAGTTGGATCCCGATCACCTGCCATATATTCATTTCGAGCAATAACTTCCATGTGAGATTTCTGGTAAATATGGTATGAGTAGGGTACCAAAGATCGCAGCGGGGGGGTCTCACCATTACGTCGACGGAGGTCAACCAAATAAATATACCGAGTGCTCGTGCATCCGACCACAGCATCTTCCCATTACAGGCTGTGGTGCTCGCGTTCAGCAATAAGTCTTGACTTTCACTATGGAATGCCCAGAGCATATCTCTGTATCGGATGCGTTCCCTCCAGCCTGTCTGACGGAGAATTCCACCGCCCGAGCGAGGGCTTCCAGAATCGGATGCAATTCGGCGGTTTAATATGTAAAATGAGCGCATGGAAAGCACATAGCGGAGCCCGTTGGCATCCAGCGCTCGTCGCTGCTCGTCCATCTTTCAGGGAATAAAAGCGTCAGTACAATGCCCCAAACGATCTTGCTGATTTTCAGCATGCCCACCTCTAACGTAGTTTGAATGAGGACTATGAGATGCGCGTGCTCGTTGGGTGAAAGATGTGGAAGTGGAAGTATTTCTAGCTGTTCTATAAGCGATTCTACCAGAGATCTGGAGAAAACATTTTCCCCGCTGGGTGAGAATCAGACGACTCTAGAGTCGCGTAGAAAGGAAAATAAGGTACTCACGCTTCGGGTCGCTGTGGAAGTCCAAACAGTAATCCGTACGACATAGTGGATATCTTGGTCTTGAAATAAATGTATGTTTTACGTACGCATGGTGAAGCAGACTTACAGGGAGTGATTGGTCCTCTTGCAAATAGTCTTCGACAGAAAATGGTTGCCAACAGAAAGCCTTTCCTCCCTTTGCAATCTGCTCAAGGGAAACAATAATTCGTTTGACCAGCGATATCTTCCCTACAGAATGATTGAATGAGTCATACGACGCAGTGCTGATGATAGATCCGCACCCCATAAGAGACATTGTAGCAACATTTGAGGGTGATAATCCGGGAGCGGGCCATTGATCCTGGCAACATGCACGAACAAGCTTTCGCTTGTGGGGTCGGGTCCGTAGGACTGAGTCTGGCCGTAGAGAAGCATGTGATGCCCGGCGCCTACCAACAGAGAACCGTTAGCGAGCCAGATTGAATCGTTGATTGTATAAGGAATATATCTGAGAGAAGAACATCAAGTTTTGTCCGTGTTGCAGGGGAGAAAAAAAAACCTTCCAACCTCGATCTTGAGGCATATAGTCCAAGCGGGATCGTCACCGAAGTAAGTCTTACGTTGTTGACACAAGAGCTCGACATGGTGGGCGAATCCGACGGCGAGTATAGATTGGTTATCTGGAGTTGAAGTCCAATCGAGGTCATAAATAGGTTCGGATGCACTTAGGGGAAGATAAATGCGTGCTCAGTCGAGTTAAATCCGGGTTCACCTGAAAATCCTCCGATGCTCGAGTCCGGAAGCAAACTCTGATTCGTTGGAATCCCATATGGTCAGTTCTTGTCCGTCCGGGTGAACAGAAACTAATTGTCAGTTGAATAGGATGAAACGCTGGACAGTGAAATAAACAACACCTAACACAGACTTCTTCGCCGAGCTGCAGCTTGCCATTTTGAAACCGCTCCTGCCGGTCCTCACTCTTCCGGTGCACATCCACGCGGGGTCTTTACCTTGTTCCAAGGTCCAAAAACATAAGTCTCCATCGTCCGAGACACTTAATAAGGCATCATGTTCTTCTTGGGACGAGGTCTTGCTCCATGCCATGGGGTCCACTGCAACCAAAAGCTTCGGTGCTTGCGAAAGAGGGAGGGTGTTGTAGGAATGGAGCACGAGTGTTGGATTTGGGGATTCATCTATATGAATGTAGAATATGAAATTGTCTTCTGTAAAGGCCACGATAGATTCATGCTCTCGCCTGGATGGGGTCGAGAAAAGGCAGGAGACGCGAGGAAGTTGAAGAGTAGATGGAGGAGTTGAGAGCAATGTCAACATGGCATTAACACTTGAGTAAGTAGCGACAAGCTTCCCTGTTACAAGACTGAGCATCGACCTTGTAGTGACAACCGTAAATCGATACGCACCACCGTCCAAGACTACGACGTGCTCCGCGGAAGGCCATTGATCGAGACGAACGAGATTATGCCCTCCGTCCGTTTCTATCCATGTCTCACCGCCGTCAATACGCGCTACCGCAACCCCTCGTCCTGCTGGCGTCCTGACAAAACGTACAATCTTACTCTCCTCCAGTGGCACCCGCTCGGCTCCAGCTCCAATTAATTGGAAGGCATCGGCCCGCCCACTGAGTAATGTGACCACGGGAATGTTATATGTACGCAACGGTGGTGAAGTCACCAAAGTCAGGGTGTCGCTCTTACCACAGGGTAATAGATAAAGATGAGTGGGAATTGGAAACAAAGTCCCTAGAACCGAATGCGAGATGGTGAACTGCCTCAGTAAAGTTGGTGGTTTACGATCAATATTCTGAAACCTGATCAGACATGTCCCTCTCACATCCTCGTGGAGTGCTCACTGCTACGGCATTCAGCAGTAGGGAACCATCTGCGAGAACACGTAAGAACAGATCCCAGTCTTCCTCTTCGATATCTCTTAACTTCGAGAGCTCGGGGTTCTTGAGGTCCGATGCTTTGAGAACAGCTTTGATAGCCGGACCGACGACCTCTCTGTCAAGCCAGATTATCTCTGACCCTACGCGTGCCGTGGATTGCGATGCAGTGAAGATGATAGGGATGTCCACTGCAAGATGCAATTGAAGTCGCTGTGGTGAATCGACAACGGGTAAAAATATGCGTAGTACCGAATCTGAAGTGACTGTGAATAGTGCAGGATCCCCGCTACTTTGTATGATTAGCCAACGGTTCTAGTCCAGATATGTGAACAAACCTTCGAGACAACTGGGAATATCGCCATACGACGGACGCGACAGGACGTGGGTGTGAAACGCTTTGCATTTGCTGGCCAGTCGTCGTTGAGTACAGTCTCACTCGATTGCCATCCTAACGTCACGTTGAGAGGCGTTTTGTTAAGCAAAAGGAGAACATACGATCGATGTGGTCGCAATATACGCCAAAGTGGGTGCGAGTTTGACCAGAGAAGGCGTGACGACACTGTGTTTGTCTGTCAAATCAAGTCAGTACTAGGAGGATCCGCTGTACACATACCAAGTTGCCCACTTTTTGGACCAGGTAAGGAGGTCATTTTCGAGAACTAATGTGTAGACTGAGAGTCCGCTGTGGCTTCCGACGGCTAGCAATCCTGATATCAAATTAGAGGAGCAATAGGGCTCTTCGTATAGAATTACCGGAACGACAATCCAGAGCGCTTGCAATGTCGCCGTCGGGAAGGACTAAAGATGAGTGTATGCGCCAGGTATCCATTTGAACGTCGGACATAGACCATGCTGCGACGTGCGTGTCAATAGAAGCCACGATCTACGCCGCAGTGAGGCAATCAAAGTGTCTGTGAGGGGCACGAGTTGGCGTACTATTTTCATAGCAGGATCAATAGCAATGCAGGAAACGCGTTTTCCCAGAGCCCTCGAGGCAGGGAATACTTCTTGAAAGGCAAGGACACGGACCAACTGCAGATTGGCTGCATCGAGAAGGACGACTGCATCGGCAGACGAATACGCCTAGAATCGGTTGTGAATAATGGCCAGTGACGGAGAAGCACACGCGTACAATAAGAGTGGCGTGAGGCAGAACGAGATGCTGGAGAGGGCCCTCGGGAGAACCGGTGAAGGTTCTGACGAGCTCGAGCATGGCCTCACCGTTGTTCCAGTCGGTGCTACTAATGAGGATGCTTATAAAGTGTACCAAGCGATCGCTCCTTTTCCCGCTAACCTACTACCACTTCTGAGGCCATGCGGTTCTGGAACTGCATACCGCTCTCCCTCCTCGCCCTCACCGTCCTCACCACTGCTTCCCAGGTCCCATGGAAGTCGCATCCAACCGCACACTCAGACACCTTGGTCGACGTTCTCAATCGCGACGAGGACTATACGCTCTTGCTCTCTCTCCTTCAACGAGCTCGTCTTATTACAACTCTCAACAAGCTCAATGGTAGCACTTTCTTTGCACCCACCAATGATGCCGTCAAACGTCGCGCCGATAAGAGCACGCTATGGCAGAGTCTTCTCTATGGAACGCACACATTCGTACCCGATAATATCCAAGAACAGCTCAGACAGCAACTCTTCTACCATCTCCTCAATTATTCCCTCCCCGAACTTCCAGACGATTCCTCCACGCAGTTTCTCGAGACCCTTCATTTCCCTCACCTGCCCACCGACTCACCCCCTAACGAACCTCCGTCTTCCCCGTGGTTCCCGATTCCACACGGACTTCTCGGTGACAAGCCGCAGCGCCTCAGGCTCACTTCACGTGACGGTTCGACTTGGGTTGGAGTAGATGCGTTCGGCAACGGGGGCTCTAAACTAGTCAAGGAGAAGGTGGAAGCGACTAATGGTATCGTTTATGGCATCGCCGATGTACTTGAGCCACCCACAGACATCAGTGAGCTCATTTGCGTCATCCTATTGATTCGTTTACCCCAATGCCTGTCAGTGACTGTCGTGCAGGGTCTCAAATCACTTTCTTATTTTCAGAAGGTATCAACACCAGAAATTGAGCGATTTCTCAACTCGACACCGGAACTTACCCTATTCATGCCCAAGGATTCGGCATGGGAATCCCTCGATCCTCTCGAGCGGCTCTATCTGGAGAGTGACTTCGCTGCAGATGACATGCGAAGCATTCTAGACATGCATGCCGTGACGGAATCTGGGGTGAGATGGTCGGACTCATTCCAATTTTCAGCTAAACGTGTGTAAAAATCAACCCTCCCACTATGTACTTGTCTGATTTTTTTTTATCCAGTAACGACGAGGTATGGCTCGACACTTGACATCTCGGTGTCTCCTGAGGGCACTATGATATCCGGAGCGAAACTCGTACACCCCGATGTTTACGCCAGCAATGGCGTTTTACATCTCGTATCTTCCTTACTTGTACCCCAAGGAGCCCTTCAACTGACTCCAGAGAAATACCTGTTAGCACTCAACTGCACATCTTTCGTATCACTTCTTCACTCGGTCAATCTGGAGCATCTCATCAATAATACTGATAACCAGTACACAATCCTTGCACCAAGGGATGATGTTCTTTCACTGTTTTCCTACTCCCTACCTGATGCTGGGACCCCCGACCTCAAGCGGGCTTTGGAGTACCATTTTCTTTCCGGTCTTTGGAAACCTAACAAGCTCGAAGGTGGAATGCTACTGGAGACGGAACTCCATGAGCCGGGATTGGATGACGGTCGTCAGGTGATCCAAATAGATGTCCATGACGGCGAGAAGACCGATGCACAACCACGACATATCACATTCGGTGGTGCTGGTATGATTGGCGAACATGGTGAGTAAAGTCACCACTGTGACCTTACCATTTATTGACTTGTTCGCAGTCGAGATTAACAACACGATCATATACTTTATTTCGCGACCACTGGATCCTCCTGTGGACCCCCTCCAGACCGCACTGCCATCCTTGGATCTCTCTTCCTTCCTTGCGACCGTCTTTTCGACTTCTCTTGCGGATGTGATTAAGAGGATGCCTCGTACTACCTTTCTCATTCCGCGTAACAGTGCATTCAAGCGCCTCGGCCAATTGGTCAGCGATCACCTGCTTTCTGCATCTTCTAAACAGGATCTGGAGCACATAATTCTCCACCACATCATAGACAACGTCGAATACTCGAAGACTCTTGTTAACGGATCACAACGTACCTTTGCTACTCTAGAAGGGTCCGACCTACAATTGGAGCGGACTGAGGAAGAACTAGTCGTAATCAGTGCGAGTGGAGGATGGGCTGGCATGAAGAGCGCCCTATTCCCGCAGAATATGCTCACAAATACTGGTGTTATACACGAGGTGTCGGATTTGATGGTCCCCCGTTCGGTGGAATTAAACGTCGGGAAACTGATGAAGGCAGCAAAGGCAACGACTATGACGAACGTGATGACCAAGGCCGGGTTCGATTGGATTTTAGACGCGGCTCCACCCCCGGAAGGTTCGGAATGGGCAGATGCAGGACTCGGGGATGCAACCTGGACCTTATTATGCCCCACGGATGATGCCTTCAAGAAATATAACCTGACGCAGCTCCTCGAAGACATCGATGGTCTGCGTGCGATCGTTAGCCAACATTTAATCCCAACAGCCCCACCGTCTTCCGTTACTGGTCCAGTTAGTACGAAGGACATACTGAACAACAACCGTCCATTACCACTTGACCAACTTGGGAGTTATTCGACGCTTCTTTCATCGAGTTATGCCTATGGTGACATTGTTTTCAAGGAATTGGAAGACAAGACAGCGGCGGGCTACATGGTCGGGATCAAGAACGCCCGGGGGACCGACGGAAAAGCTGACTGGGCTCGCGTGTTGAGCTGGGGACGTACCACTACTGGAGGTGGGACCGGTGGGGTTATCCAAATTGACCAGCTACTGGTCCCTTATCATCCTTCGTGGTGGATCGAGTATGGAGCACCATCCATTGTGGGAGTTGTGGGTATGATGCTCATATGCCTCTTCTTTTACGGAGCATACATACTTTGGAACCGGGAATCGACGGAAGCTACGTATGAGCCCGTCGGTGGGTTTGGTCGGGACTGTGATGGCTCCTAGGGACGACGTGTTGTAGACTACGTAGTATCACTTGTTATTGGTTGGTGGAGATATCTGATCATACCGCGATGTCAGCCGAGCAGTGTGGGTGATCAAATTATATGACAATAGCCGCCAAGTAGTACTTAGGCAGAGCCGAGCTCTCCCAGCCTAGCAAACGCATCCCTCGCTCTGATACCCACTATGGTCAGTCCGCAGCAAAATTCATCTGCACACGCGCTGATGACCGGCCCCGTCAGAGTATCGAGGCACCCCAGGAGACCACAAAAAGCCCGGCCGCTGAGAATGTCAAGGCATTCGTAGCCGGAGGATTTGGAGGCATGTCGGCGGTCCTCGTGGGTGAGAGATGGCTGCTGAGCCTAAATGCCGGGAGTCGCTGACACTCACACTCCTCGCAAGGTCATCCTTTCGATCTGACCAAGACACGGCTACAGACAGCTGCCCCGGGACAATACAAAGGTGCTGTCGATGTCGTTCGACAGACACTCGCGCGAGACGGTGTTACGGGGTGGGTGACGGTCCGGGTCTGTTGTCGTATACCGCTCACGCACTGCCATTCGCATCATAGAGTGTACAGAGGGATGGTTCCTCCGCTCCTCGGTGTCACTCCGATCTTTGCCATGTCTTTCTGGGTATTTCTCATATCTTGATTTCATGCTTGAACAATAACCTGTTTTCCCCAGGCGTATGACGTATCAAAGCAACTCATCTATGCATTGACACCTAATAGGTCGAACGAGAGGCTTTCGACTGCAGAGCTCGCGACTGCTGGTTTTTTATCAGCCGTACCGACCACCCTCGTCACTGCGCCAGTTGAACGAGCCAAGGTTCTACTACAAGTATGATTATGCAGGCCATGCCATTTCCCTTCTAAAGTGAGACAGGTTCAAGGACAAGGGACGTCAGGCACCCAGTATAAGGGCGTTTTCGATGTGATGAGACATCTTTACAAGGAAGGTGGTCTCCGAAGTATTTTCCGCGGAACGGGTGCAACACTTGCTCGTGATGGGCCAGGGAGTGCTGCGTAAGATGAAGGTTTCCCTCCTCGGATTAGGCTGATCGTGGCTGAGCTCAGCTACTTTGCTGCTTATGAGGTCACTAAAAAGATGTTGACACCAGCCGGATCGTCGGCGTCTGAACTGAATCTCAATGCGATTATTTTGGCTGGCGGAGTTGCTGGAGTTGCTATGTGGTCTTTGGCAATACCCCCGGACGTTCGTTCGATCCTTGATGCGCTGTTCTGATGTACTGATCAACCCCGACAGGTACTTAAGTCCAGGCTGCAGTCGGCTCCTTCGGGCACATATTCTGGCCTCTTCGATTGCTTACAAAAGACGGTGGCCAAAGACGGTCTCGCGGCTCTTTGGAAAGGATTTGGACCTGCCATGGCTAGAGTAAGTTGAGCATGCACATTATCACACGTCGAAGCATACTAATATTCTCTCTATCCCAGGCGTTCCCTGCTAATGCTGCGACCTTTGTAGGTGATCCACCCAAGTTTTGACATAAATCCTGATTTGCAACCGTACAGCTTGGAGTTGAGGCATCACGAAAAGTGATGGACGGCCTCTTCTAATCTATAATCTTTAGATTTGTTACCATGCGAATACCTGTGATTTGGCGCTGGATATAGAATTCGAGCAGTGGCAGGTCGATATACAGCTCCCTTGTGTAATATTGTCTCACTCAATGCAAAATAGCCGCCGCTTGTGACGTTGCGATCGCGGGGAAGAAATGGAATTCATTGACAGGCCGCCCCGATCTATCAACGCGGAAGTGCCGCTCCTTACGGCACGAATCGTTCGAGCCAAGCAACGTGAGTCTGAGAACTGGCACACACTTGTGTAACACTTCACACCATTATTGGTTCTCAACTGATACCGTGCATCTTGCCCGGTCCCACAACTTGATCTGTACAATGTCGAAGCAAGCGGTGGTGAAGAACTTGACGTCCGCTGGCGCTGGGCGTCAACGGGCTTTGTCTGCATCCGAGTGAGGGCTTCTTTTTGCATCTTTGTTCATCTTGAGTCTTTGTTCATCCACAATTCTAGAATTGCACGCAATACACGCAACTTCGAGACCTGGACGGCATATCAAAATTGCGAAGAGGCCTCTCTTTCGGATGTTCCTGACGACTTCGTGGCTGATGTTCAAGAAATCTTCAATACCCGTAATCGAATTCCCAAGGCTTGGCTAGAAAAGGTGCGTCGTTCAAGCTATTGCATTAGGTGTGTCACTTAACAGCATACAGAAATCTAACGGTAGACACAGCGGGGGACTCGACAATTTTCTGAAGTCGGCCTTTGAAACATCTTCTCACATATTCTCAAATCACGTAAAAACTACTGAGGAAGAACTTGTAGAAGAGCTCTCTGTGGTATTCCTCGCATGGAAAGGACTGCGTAAGATGAGAGCTAGCAATGAAAGGTGGTCAGAGGCCGACTACGTTGCAAGTGTGTATGTCTCCTTGTGCTCAGGTTGCACGCTCCGACTCGTTAGTGATAATAGTGTTTTCAGCTATAACGTCTTTCGGAGTATTGCCATAAAGAACAGTATCTTCAGGTCAGAAGTTTCCTTAGCCCATTTTAAGTTACCTGGACCTTACATTGATCAGGGTGCAGTGCACGGTTTCTCTCCCACAACCACCTAGTGTCGTTGCAGAAGATGCACGGCGCATCCTGGGAACCAAGACAGCCACCCCTGACTGTGCAGTGTTCCTTCCTGCAACACTAACGCGTCCCCTGTCTCAATCTGCGAAGTCACCGTACAAGGTTTTGAAGAATCTTCCAGCAGTTGCAAAGACCGGGACTGCAGCGAGGGGATCCTCGTTTCGGTATCAGAGTACACCATGTGCTCAGCTCCCGGACATGCCTGGTTTCGAATTCGTTAGCAGTTTTTGGGAGGACAAGAAGCCCGTGCACACCTTCCTCGACGACGCGTATCGTCAAAACCGCATTGCAACGGCATGTGCTGCGCGTCATCTTCACTCTCTGAACGTGAAAAGTCCTGTTATTGGACTGATCTGGGCAAATGGAACCGTGCGAGCGCATGTCGATTGGTGCGAAGTTGTGGATGAAAAGCCGGTGGGTCATGTGTGACATGTAGTTGATTGGACGCTTAGGTTGCATCGGTAGATTGTCGTGTCAGCCCCGTATTCACGCCCCGGAGACCCGATGCCTGACCGGCCGTTCCACGAATGGGACTTGGAGAATCCAAGTGACATCCTCGAGGTTTATTTCTTAGTTCGCAATATTGATGAATGGACTTGCGGTCGATTCCATGGCCGGGTTGTCAAAGGTTTGAACGATTTAGTCGAAAGTATCACTCTGAAGAACGGAACATATCAATCGTGGAAATGGCTCGGAAACACGTTGCCTGGCCTAGCTGTGAAACCACTCAAAGAGAATGCTGTTATTTCCTTCACTTCAGCGTCCACCACATCGTCCGGATCCCCTCCGCCCAAGAAAGACAGGCGCAGACGAAGAAGGCGGTCCAGCCACTGAGCATGGAAGCTAGGCTACAAAAGGGATCAATTTACATTGTTACAAATACATATGTTAAAGCATATTTGCGCGTTAGTGTTCATCTAAATCTACGTAATAGAGTAACATTTCACTGCTTCCAAGCGGAAGGTATTTTAGTAACCACCTCTGACCACTTCTTCAGCCTTCCCAATTCCCAATCCTCGATATATGATAGACAAGAAGCAGAACGTGCTTCCTGTGATCTTAATCTTTTTTCGGCATCACACCAGAATAGGGTCCACGAATCCATCCGGATGTGACCTGTACTGCGCTCGAAGTACCACTTATTTACCGGGTTATTTGATCGGCTGCGCCATACGAGATCCCGGCCGTCTCCCTTGCCTTCTTTGCCTCCATTGGGGTTGATGGAGAAAGGGTGGCCCAGTCCATACGATTCATCATGAAGGGCAACCCAAAGGAAGTCGACCGTCCCGTCGCCCTGATGGCTGGGCAAAACGGCGAACTTGTCTAGGTATGATATCGGGGACGAAGAGGCGTCGGGACTAGGCTCCTTCGTAACGATGGCAGTGCCAACGTAATCTCCGGCGATTACCACGAAGTCAAGGCAGCTTGCTAGGCGTTTATAAAAGGCATCGACATCCAGTGTCCGCTTGAAGGATGTCTGGAGTAAATGGTTCATTTTCTCCCTGTTGACATCGGCCAAATTCTGGATAACCCGTATTGGTTGACCACGGCGGAGAAGAGTGGGAGTATCGGGGGTCAACTTGCGGTTTCCTTGCAAGAGTGCATGAGGGAGACTTGAGGAAACAGCAGGCTTATTGGTAATAAGATTAGCGATGAGGGAACTTGGCGAACGATGTGACACCATTATGGCGGACGAAGTTGGAGGCATGTACGACAAGCACGTACGTGCGAGAGCTAGGTTTGAAAGGGCAGACGGTCTGTCCCTCAGCCATGAGGGATCAAATGTATCGCGAATGTAGTCGAATTCAGATGTGAGATTGACCAAGAGATGGGGATATCCAGAGCGGGCGTAAGATGGGACACCACCTTCTCGGTTGATGATCATCAATCGCATAGGCGTGAGATTTATATCTTCTGAGTAGTCTGCATGAGGATCCGATGGTTTACAAGTCTGTGACTTGGAATCTAACCCAGCGGCCTCTGTCATGCCGCGCGCGAGAGCAGCGACTATGTCGTTCGCGTTAATTCGGGTGGAACGACAGAACGAGTCTAGAGCGAAGGGAGGAATGACAGGGATTTCACCTGCACGGAGGGCCGAGCGAATTGGAGCGAGATCTGCGGGGAGCACATGTGCCTCCGGTCCATCGGCGCCATCGGTGGGCGGGTGCGTGTCACCCGGTTTGGGTCCCAGGCGTACAAACGCACCGACAGGACGCGCCTTTGCACCCTGGACCTCGAGTGCAGCCACGACACGGTTGGTCTCCTCTGTCAAGAAAGCTCGTTCGCGATCATCGCCTCGAGGGAGTTTGTCATGCTCGATGACGAGTACGCTGACCAAACCAAGTTTTTCCAAGTAGACCATGCCGCGAGCGATGCTGTCAAGCTGCCGGTCGCTGAACGGACCCTGGAGCTTGACAAGAGCGGTGCGACAATAGACTGGATTCAGGATCGAAGATATGAAAGGACTTGTTCTTGTATCAGGATCCAGAGATTTCTGGGTTGGTGGTTCCTGACCATGGAGGTGAAGGGTGGAGGACGAAGTATCGAAGAAAGAAGGGGAGAGTGTTGGCTTTCCTGAACGGTGCGGCTGGGGAATGCCAAAGTTGTCGAGATACGATTTAGTATCACGCAAGGAGGGGTTTGCCCTCAAGATGGAAAGAATGAAGTCCTGTGGCGAGCGTGAGCGGTGTAGCGATCAAAACGCTGATCGTGCGACTTGCGCTCTCTGAAGGATCGAACTCATCGCCCTCTGAAGTTACGGATGATGCGAGAGGTTGGCGGAGACTCCTGATGGTCTGAAAAATATGAGTAGGGCCTCGAGGGAGGCGGGGATGACATACGGCATAGGCGCGGAAGAAAGCGTGACGACGGGGACAGATGGCGGGGATTGGGAAGACGCGGGAGGCGAATGGGGACATGGTGGGGGTGGATACGAGAAGAGCGGGGAGGGCAGAGAAGTATTTAACATGTGTGGCAGCGTTGACAGCAAGGCTCGGATGCTGGACGAGCTGTATTTGCTGTGAGCTCAATCTGCGACTCGGACTTGAATAGCACATTCCCCTCAGTTATGCCCCCAATCATCGCAAATCGCTCCATCGTTCTAACAACGACCCTATCCTACCACATGTATCACCCAACGTGGAAAAGAAAAAAGAAAAAAAAAAGTTTCCGATCAACGCGTCAAAACGTCAGAATCCGAAAGTTTCGTCTCTGCGGCTGAGAAGAACGTTCGTTCGAATCTTCCAGCGGAAATAGCGGACCACTCACATCAACAAGTATGACGTTGTCTTCACTGCACATTGCTTCCGTGTATACAGGCTCTCCTTCCAACGGTGCATCCAGCTTCCTCCTGGACACCCGATACGGGAGCCTCGTGTGCACCTCTCCCATGAACACCCTCCTCCTCAGCACACTGGTGTCTCCAACGTGCCATTCAACCCCGGACGACGCTGCACCCTCCAATCTGATATCCCTTTTGATCCCAAGTTGGTTGAAATCCCACACCTCCAATGTCCGCGAGTTCCTGTGTCGGTTTTCCCGCCCTCCGCCATTGACCGAACTGAATCGAGTGCCAAACACGTAGCATACCCACATGTGTGAATGCAAGGCTTGTTCCGTCATGCGCGTCCCGTTTGGTCCCCAGTCAGACCATGTAAATTCATGCCCTGTCTCACCTTCCTCAAGTGCACCAACATGATCCAACAATGTGTCCGACAGGACAAACAGATCGATGGCGGAGAGCTCCCCTCCCTGAATGACTCGGATGGTCACGACATATAACCTCTGCCCGTGTCCAACCGAAAAAGGTACTCGGACATCTGGATGTGGTGTCCAATCTGTGCTGGGGTCCGACCGTATTAATATATCCAGCGCTTGAACGGAAGGGTGGCAAATCGGATAGTGGAAAGTACAGAGATGCACCACGTCCTCGAATTTGGCCCTTTCGCGTTCACAAGCATCTAGGTCTATCACGGAGAGTCGAGGCTGGGTAAATTCTGTTTCGGAGTCATCGAAGAGGTTGCTGAAGCTACCAGCCAGAATGAATCGTTCAGTAAGAAACGCGAATGCCATCAGATCCGTGCTATAGGTGTTCTGAATCCGACCACGCGTCAGCATGCGTACTGCAACAAGTGTCATCTCACCAAAAGCGTTTCCCTTGTTTTCCAGTTCCATACCACGAGATCCGACGGTGCTATTCCATGACTAACGAAATGTACAGCGACACGATCGCCATGGACTTGAAGCATGAAAGTTAAGGTTTCAGCGCGCACGTCGATATTATGCACGAGCACGGACGAGTTTGAGGCCAAAGGGTGCGCCTTCCCGGTTGACAGGGAACGTAAGTGTATCGAGGTTTCTATTCGCGCATTCCATATGCTCGGCCTTGAAAACCATGACTCGGACGACGCAGCTATGTGGATGATATAGAACCCACCGAACAATTGGTTGACCAACGAGGACGAGAAGATCCTGTGCAGGGTCCAACGTAAAGTCTCGTAAAATGAAGTCGAAATCGAGCGGCCAGACATGCTCTTCGATGCTACGATAGTAGGAAGGAAGGCGACGAAATACCAGGCCACGTCCTCCCACATGATTGGATTGAACTAACACGCCCCCATAAAGTTCATACAGGGAACCCTGCAACATTCGGACATCTTTCGATGCGGTCCATTGTAAGGAATGCCACGCAGCCTGGCTGTTCCGGAGCACGGTTAAGCGATCAGCGTGTCCATCGACTCCTGGAGGACCGTTTCGCATGTTAGAGGCAGCCAACTCGATTGTATACTGGCAGAAAGCATTCTCCCGCACGACTGTACGAAAGAGGTGACAGACCTGGAACGATGACTGCGCGATCGAATTCGATGAGATGGAAAATTACTCACGAGGCTGCAAGTGAACAGATCACGATAACCGAGACGAGTAAAGACCTGTATGATGATCTCGGTGGGGACGAGGTCGAGCATGGTCGTAATGGTAATCGTAGTATCCTGGAAGCACGTGATCCGATGAGTTGCGACTCTGTCTAGATCTTCCTTTCCTTCCAAGTCTACTTCCACGTTCCATGTCGTCCACAGTCGAACCCCCGCCGTCCACAAAGGTGACTGTCGCCTTCCGTTACATCAATCCTCACATCTCATCGCTCTCCAGTTCTACCAAGAGGACATCGTCAGGCTCATCGGTTCCCCAAACGTACATGGCGTCGTTCTGGTACCAAGTGATCCTCTTTGCCATTACTCATCTCATAATCTTCCTCAGCGCTGCTGGCACGATGCCGACGATCTCCCACCGGTTCCGAATCCCCTCATGGATCCGCTCATGCGTCCCCTTGCTCGTGGCGAGGTTGGCATATCCTTCCTACCGGGCGGTCTTCGCGAAATTGTCCAAGAATCCGATTATGAGCTTGTAGATCGCACTTTCCAAGTGGGTGATTATTGTAAACGCAGTCTCGACGACGTATGTTCCGGCGTCGTAGTAAGCACTCATGTGCAAGCCAAGCTCGTACACGCAATCAACGGCGAACCTATCAAGGATTGGAGAAATGTCAAGGAGCTTCGCCACGCAACCAATGTCAATGCTGGTGACTATGTTGTATATGACGGTTGGGTGGGGCAAGTAAGGGTTCCCATGCTCTACATGCAACGCCTGACGCTTACTCCCCTTCGAGGTAATCGAGGTACGCATTCATCGCACCCCGGTATAACAACTCGTTCACTCTCTCAGCTTTTCGACGAGCTTGTCATTTCTGCTTCTGGGGCCCTTATTCGAATGCCGGAGATAAGCTCACGTCTCACAATCGGGGACAAGGGACTTGTGTGTCGTACCTTTTTCGCACCTCGGTCGCCTTAGTAAATGAATTATCTAGGATATTTTACCACATCCCCTCATCTTTAACGGTATGCATGGCACGTGCCACGGTGCGCCAATACCGTCAGTGAACGACACTGTGGTCGATCTCCAGCATACTGTGCTTGCCATATGCTGGCTAGCATTGAATCAGACGGTAGTTTATTCCCTATTTTCCTTCCTTCTCTGATTGGGTTTGACTGGAGTCCTCAGCTTGATCGTGACGTGGCGCTGAGAAAGCGACGCCCTGATCGTTTTTGGCATGGAGAAGACCTTTCAAAACTCACGGTTTTGAAGACAAAGTCTGCTGACATTCGTGTCGGTGACAAAGTGACTCTTCCCGATGACGAAACAATCCCCAGTGTGTCGTTTGTAGCCGGTGCGGGGACCCATAACAAGATCGAGAGCCGTACCTTGTGTGTTCAGGAGACACGGACAGCTGTAGTCGTTCTGTGGCAAGACGGCTCAAGAGAGACATTAACGTCCACGGACCTGATCCCGTACTTGAATGTCGATGAATATGATTGCTGGTGTGTACTGGTTCGTCGCAGCAAGATATTTTCTAACGCGTCGATAGGCCCGGGGATCACGTACTATGGAAGAATGAAGACCAGGAACGGGTAGCCGTAGTCCAAGCTGTTAACTCCACAGATAGAGTCGCCGTCATTCGTTGTGCGAGTACGGGTTCTCTGGACACGGTATCTGTCTTGGAACTTGATCCGAATGGCACAGGAGACACGAGTCCCGATGCATTACATGGTCATGGTTTCGGCGTACGACGGGGTGACTCGGTCTTCATTCACCCGGTAGGGACCACGAACGGTTTTGTACCCCCGCGTGTTCCCAAGATCGGCGAGATCGAGGAGTGGGTTCGTGAACCACCCGTACGAGCCGACGGTGAACTAAGTGGATGGAGGCGTACCATGGCCGATCTGGGAGCGCGGATAGCTGCTAACAGGAATCCCCATCTACTTCATCTCCATGATGTTTCTCTTCCAGATCAAAGTGACGAAACATTGTCGTGGTTTGGGGAAGTCACCGAGGTATGTTGTAGGAGCTCTTCATTAGGTTCTGTTTGACCCGCGGTTTTAGCTCAATCTAGATGGGTCGGTTGAAGTTACACATCCAAATTTGAAGGTGTCTGTTTTGCCTCTGGAAAGACTGACAAGATTATATGATAGTTTGGAGCAAATCGAGGATGACGGTTGGGACGAAGAGACATCAGAACACGGCTCGAACGAGGGATATGCGGAGGGCATTTGGCTCCAAGATGCAAATGGTATTTGGCGGTACGAGAAGAATCCTGATGACGATGAATGGGAGGAAACAGACGAGGAAGCGGAAGAAATGGAGGTTGACATTCCCTGGACAGAGACCGAGTCATCACTGGGATTAGACGATGATTCACTTCGTCATCCTAGTAGCATCACACTGGATCTCACTGATGCCGTCTCTCCACTTACTACTTCCCCATCTACGTCTCCCGAAATGAGTCAGGAGCTTGTCACTGCAAAACCTTCGACTGACATCGATGACGACTCCCTATGGAAACGCTTCGAGATCCTACCCTCTGCCCCTCTTGACCATGCATTTCATTCCACGTCTACTGGTCAACCTTCGAGGACTTTTCTTGCTCGCCTGACGAAAGAATATCGAGCTCTTTCCACCAGTTTACCAGGTGAACGGTGTTCGCGAGGCACACTGATTGTTTGACTCTGACAACCTCTACTAGATTCTATCATTGTGCGTGCATACGAGGACCGTTCAGACCTTTTGCGATGCTTGATTATCGGGCCAGAAAATACACCGTATGAAGATGCACCGTTTGTAATAGATTGGATGCTGGACGCCAATTTCCCTCAGAGCCCACCGGTAGCCCATTTCCTTAGCTGGACAAATGGTAATGGGAGAGGTAGGTCAATTTTATTCTGATTCGCTTACACGTACTCACGATCCCATCTCATAGTCAACCCGTGAGTGAATAAATGTATGCAAAATGTCTTAAGCAAACAACAACATTCTTTGTTTAGGAATCTCTACGAAGAGGGCAAGGTTTGCCTATCGATCCTAGGAACATGGTCTGGTGATCGCACCGAGACCTGGAATGCGTCGAGGTCAAGTTTACTGCAGGCCTTCGTGTCTATACAAGGGCTTGTACTAGTAAAAGAACCGTAAGCTAAACGTTCTGCCAGTAGCGTCGTCTAACACAGATTTAGATGGTTCTGCGAGCCAGCCTACGAGAAGTTGAGAGGCACGGAAGAGGGCATGGTCAATAGGTCATGATCTCGCGCATGCATTCAGGATCCGTTGTGCTGACTTCTTCACAGTCGACTATACAGCGAAAAGGCGTATGTCTTGTCGAGGGGATTCGTTCGTCGAGCACTTGATATTCCTCTTGGTGATCTACAGCCAGAGATCAATTGGCTGTATTACACCAAGGGAAGACTTGCCAAGGTTCTCAGTGATGCCCGGCAGCTGATTGAAAAGAGCAAGAATGAAGCTGTAGATGATTCTGACCAGGATGCTGCGGTGCCTCGACTGACTGCAGGGGGAATCATCACGCTAGAACGGACCCTAGGGAAGCTCCAGATCTTGTTGGATCGAAATCAAGCTACAGAGATGGCATGATTAAAATCATTTAATAATTCCTCTTGGTATGAAGTAGCAATATCTATCGGAAGTGTTGTATGTTCATTGCTAATGTAGTCAAGTACATCGTCGAACCTGCAGGTATGACGACATAAGTGACACCAGCGAACAATATTGTCGCTTCTTGCCACGAGTCGAGATTCGAAGAAAGCGTATACAGTAGTAGAACCGAAAACATAACGAACTCTCCGTCCAAGAGATCTTGCAACACAAGTGTATCCAACAATATGTCTGAAGAACAAATGGGACAATATTTACATTTCCTTTCAGCACTGACCTAGGAAGCTGTTCGTTGGGAATGTTTGTCCGTAGTCACCCGTCCATGTCGTTAGGTTCGGGTTGCTATACGCCTCGATGTACCTTGACACGGATGAGAACACGTGACCAAGATGGGAGCGTATCCTTACTGGTTGATGTAAGCAGCGGTAGGGTAGTCTTTCGGATCACAGCCGATGTTGATATTGTCTTTTGGCTGGTAAACACGAATCCAGTCGATCTTCATTGTCGTCGGAAACGTGAGCTGCGCGAAATCGGGGGTTTCAAAGTTCGGGGATATTCCCAGATTGGCAATCAGATACTAGAAAAAATAACGCTCAGTTGGTATATATTTGCCAGTGTAGAGGATATCATACCATAGGTTCCTGCGGAATCGGCCGGTCCGAGATGTTGGTCAACGCATCAGCGACCATGCCGCTCGCATCCAGTGTCCAAGCAACCTCGTCGTTTGTAATCCAGCTTATGTACTGAAACACCTGTGAGACAACTAAGTCAAAGGATTCATGATGAACCTACACCACCATCGCTTGCGTAACCTTGATATCACTCGATATCAGTGGGAAGATAATGTAGAAAGAATAGCAAATACCTGGTTTATACTCATATCCGTATGTCGCAAAGCATCCTGAGGACTTTTCGTAGCATGCCTGATCTGCAAAATTTCAGCGTACTGCAAGCGGGTAGGGTGACGCTTACTCGTTGTCGTCACTCCCGAGGTAGCCTGCTGGTAAACACCACCAATATACGGGTTGAGTTCGGTGATAGAGGCGTTTGGGATATCGAAATTGCCTGTAGTGTTCTTCCATACATATGCAGCGTTCATAGGCTAGGTGGAGGCTACTTAGAATGTTGGAATTCATGACCGTATCTACTTACAGCCCACTGCGCTGACTGAGAGACTTGACCCTGTAGCGGAGTCCCGGTGATCTAGGTCCATGAGCGACAGCGTGTTGTTTATGAACGATACGACATACTTGTGATTCGAAGATATCAATTTCCGGTGCTGAACGGCCGACATACGTTCCGTCTGAGTGGACGGGTCCCGGATGCGATTGACCTTTACAAGTACACCTTGATAGACGTTGACCAGGGAGATAAGACAAGACGCCTCCGTGTGATGGGTCACCATTGGTTAGAGCTGCCTCAGGTCCACCGTTATGCGTTTGATTGGCCACAGTACCAACATCGCAACTATCATAAGAATAGGGCCACTAGGAAGAGATAAGGACACATCCTGGCCAAGGAAAACAATTCTTACCATGCCGTCCAAGGAAGCACCATAGCCAACGCGACCTAGCAACGATATTTTAGTTGATGAGTAATCAATCTAGTGCGGAACCTCACCTAAGTTGCCCATTGTCCACACTGAAGAGTAGAGTTAGTGCACTGAGGATGAAGCAGAAGGTGCAAGGGCAGACCTGCAGGCCAGAGTCCTGGAAAGAGACGGCAGTGAGGTCAGCACCTATGATACATGGAGTGATTGCTGTGCGTACCGGCTACGTCATTAGCTCCTGGTAGAGTAACGGATGCTAGCACCATGCCACCCGTGAAACAAAATTTGTTCCATGTAGACAGTAATCCACTTGTATAATCGAGGTTATTCATGGTCCGCTGTGCCAGCGTGATCTCAAGCGCACCACCCCTGGTGACAATTTGATCAGGCCAGTACCACTCCAAGTCATTGGTCTACATTGAATGTCAAAGGGAATGGTGGTATTGGAGAGGGGGGAAGACACGGACCTGCCAGTAATGGAGGTTGGCAGCTTCCCAGTACGGGTCGTCACCGGGCCAAAATGTGCGGTTGTCGATGTTGAACTCATCGCTGAAAACTAGCTGCCACTCAGACCCATCGGCAAAAGACTTGACGGTATATGCTGATGATGGGGTGTCGACGTCGATTAGGCCAAAGTTATTGGGCATGGAAGGAACCTGGGTGAAACGATATGAATGGTGTTAAGTGCGTGGTGAGTATTATCGTCGCTTACCTGGCCGCTAGCATTGATACCGCCTAGATTAAAACCACCCGCATAAGAGAGGGAGTGTTTACTGAAGTACGATATTATGGGGTACCCAGCGCTAGGAGGCAAGTCAGGACGTAATGAAGCGGTAACAGGAAGACATACAAGAGGGCGACGAGACCGACAGCAAGAAAAACGAGACAGCCGAGGTTAGTGAGGCCTCTATAGGTGAGGACGCTACCACCACGGTCCCTCTTTCTATCCCGTCGTGGGTCAGGATTGTGTAAGAAATCATCGGGCTCGGGGTGATTTGGGGAGAGATCGGCGCCCCAGGATTGGGGGTCAGGTGAGAGGGAAAACTGAAGGAAGAGGTTGGAGGGAGAAAAGGAGCACGCAGGAAGAACGAGCCTTGTCGGAGATGGATTGTACTTGTGATCCAAATGCTGACCGGCCTGCGGCTGCGCCGGAATATGGGGAGTCGTTCTGAACAAGAGGATCGGGTCGAGGGGGAAAGGACAGGGAGAAATGATACTCACGAGGGAGTTGGTGCTGGAAATTGTTCGAATTGAAGGAGGAGCGCTCGCGAACGCGGCCTGCACGTTGCGAGTAGCCCTCGCGGAGGGAGGAAGGAGACTCGCTGTTGATGGAGCGTTCGAGAGAGGCTGGGCGTAGAAACGACCCTGGGTATCGGGAGGTCGAAAGGCCATTAAAGTGGTGATAAAGGAGCGGGGATGAGCACACAACGAACGGAGGGTTTACTGTACAGTCCAAGGTGAACGTCGACGACGACGACGACGACGACAACGGCGGGAATATACTAATCGACAAAAATAGATTATTATTTATTTTTAGAACTAATTTTGATGGTCTCCAATGTGCTCGTCGCACAGCCTCTCCAACGCGGAGAGCGCTTCCCTCGCCTTTCTCGTCTTCTCATGCTTGGATGGTCGTCCCTTTTTCTTGGGCCTTTCCGCACTCACCTCCACCACGTCCTCCCGCGGGAGTGTGCGAGGACTCAGCGGATATGTCTCTGTATGCGGCAGGACCTGGAATGCCTCTGCCTGCA
This sequence comes from Royoungia palumana, assembly GCA_038089855.1. NCBI lineage: Eukaryota > Fungi > Basidiomycota > Agaricomycetes > Boletales > Boletaceae > Royoungia > Royoungia palumana. Next base: position 9,937 of record JBBPLQ010000028.1, on the reverse strand, counting down.
CCAGCTTTGATTGCACATAGACTACGTGTGGCCGAATAGCAAGCAGGAATTCTTGGTCTAGAGCATCCGAGAGCGTTAATATCTCTGCATATCGATCTTCCATCACGCATCAGTGGTGCCTAGAGGTGCTAGGCATATATGCGTACCGCAAGTCACTTGTATCTGAGCAGCAAAATGCAGCGACGGCGCAAAGGTAGTTGGCTGGGTATAATATATTGCATACAGTCCAAACAAAGCTGCAGCGCGATTCAGGGGGCTGTCTCCAGCACCGATGCGCTCTGGAATACGTCTAATGGGAAGCACAGAATCCTGGTGAACACCCTCACCTGCGAAGAGTCGCATCATGACTCTGAGGAAAGTTGCTCGGGATCGCGCATCGAACACTTTAAACTGGATCCACGTCCAGCCGCGCGATTGCCATATTTCCTTGAAAAGAGAAAAAGGATGGTTCCTCGACCGTTCTGTGTGTGTGTACTGTTGTGCGTACTCCTGGAGGAGCGAGTCGATGTCTGCGCGGACAGGACGGACAAAGGACGAGGACGTGAAGTAGGCAGGCTGCAGAACGATTTCGCCGCGGCTGCTCGACGGCGATGGCACGACAGACATGTTTTGAGTTTCCTTTTCGATAGATTCACAAACAAGCGCAAGTAGACCGCTGTAACTTGCCAATGGCCCACCGCTTTCTCCGCAGGTCGAGCACCCTCTCTTGCTTCTTCTGTCTCTCAACGCCGAGTCCCCCTCCTCCTAATCCACGGTCATTCCTCTGCCCTCATTGCAGCTGCTGGAATAGATATGACGCTAACGGCGAAATCATGTCTGATGAGCCTGCCATGCACGACGAGAAATTGAACGCAAGTTCTTTTGCAAAGCGCGGTGTGTCCTTTTCTGCGCTCCTTCTCTCAATTGTTGTTCATCCCCCTCGACAGCATCCCCCAACAAGGACCGTCTCCCATCCACATACGGCAAAGGTCCTTTCTGCCACACGTGTCAGACAAACCAAATGCTCCTAGTCAACCTTCTTTCGAATTATCTCCCACCTCCACAGGTGAGTTTCCTCGTAGAATTCCCGCGTACGTTACATCAATCTGAACCGCTCTTTTTGTGGAACAGCATCCCGATTACGGTCAGCGCTTAGAACAGCTCTCTGCATATCGCGAATCGTTGCATGTACGATACCCCCCTGTTTGTGCAAATTGCCTTCCCGAAGTCGAAGGCGAGATAGAACAGAAGAATCAAATGGCGCGAATAAAAGCTCTCGGAGGCTGGCTCAAAGACAGCAGAGGCAAAGGAAGGCGACGATTAGCATCTAGCTCTGGAAAGGACCGCGAGAGGCTAGGATTCCATCTTGTTATTTGGCGAGCCAGAGGTGCTTTGTGGTGGACCACCCTCTTGTGCGTTATGATTGCTTATGCAGCAGGTGTGTGCCAATGCTTTGTGCATCGGACCTTGTTGATCTTGTCATCTCTCGTGATAGCCATTCGAGGTTACGATTTTCCTCCCTTTTTGACCAGCGCCGTCCCTGTACTTCCTCCTCTTAGCCTTCTCTCTCTATTTTATGCTGCCTGGGACCCAACTTATTATCGCTTCAAGAAAGCGAGAGTGCAAGGCCGCGATGTCCGTATTAAAGGAAAGACGGGCTATATCGTAGGTTTCATTTTATGGTTCATGTAAACGGTGTAACTTGAGCTGCACAAGATCCTCCAGATGCTTTCCTGGTTCTCTAGGCTATTGACGTCCATTCTCCTCGCGCTGCCGCAGCGATCATCGTCCTGGGATTATCTTCGCATCGCTGCTTATCCGCTGTCTCACCGTGTTACCGTATATTGTTCAATATTAGTCGCTCTTGAATTATTGGTATGTTATTCTTTCACTATTTGTCAGGTCTCAGACCGAACAAAGATAGACGTTCTCTTTGTCTTGCACTATTCTGCATCTACAACGGCCGCCGACAATTCGCCTCGTTGCAACATCTTCACGATCCTCCTCTGTGCGTGACACACCAGAGTTATCGGTGCATAGCGCGCGCGCGTCCCCAATGCCCATAGTGACGGCCGACAATGAACCCGACCTTCTGGCCTCTCTCACACTTTCCTCCAAACCACTTGTCTCCTCTGTCAACCCAATGTTTGGGCATCCCTCCTTAATCACCCCGGCTCCTCCGTCACCAATCAAAGTGGATGAAAGTCCAGACGAAGATGCGATGGACTGGACCCCAACCAACCCGTCTCCTATCAAGGCCAAGAAGACAGTAGATGATGACGGCGCTTGGTTGCGGCCCCAACGCTTTTTTCCTCCCGAATGCCCTACCGGCCTTGAGAACCTGTTTGCAAACACGAAGCTCCATGACGGAGACACTAATCCAAACGCCCCTGTACAGAGGGACTTTTGGAACACGAGAATCATTGGATGGTGGATAGCTACGATTACTGTATTCCTCATACCTCTAGGTACCATCGTCTGCCACAGGTGGATGAAGGGATGGATACAGTAATAGATACACACTGACATCGCAGTGCCATTGACACCATGAACCCTGTGCGAGTATCTTGACTGTACTACATGGGTATGAGTGTCGATCAAAAGGTATCTACGTTGGCTGGGGAATCGTAATAAAACAAGGCCAAAAGGTACTATGGGTATGAACGCACGGATTGAACAATGCATTTACATAGTATGTGACGAAAATGTGTGAATTGCATCGTCCAGCAAGCTGACCAGAAGTTGAAGGTGTATCTAATCCATAGATTAAAATTGGTACTGTCCACCTGAAAAAAAGGATACCAAGAAGGGAGAACTAGCGGACTTTGTGTAAATGATGTCCGCCTGAATTAATAACCGTGGTGAAGAGGGACACCATATTGATCGTGTTGAACGGGCACATTGATGCTCGGCGAGCGTCCGAGAGCCTCTTGCATCATTGGTTGCGGGCTCGGGCCGCGAGCAAGATCCGCGTATCCACCGACTGGGGTCAGATGCGCCGGACCAGCAGTGAAGTCGTGGTCGGGGATAGGATTGAGTGTCGTGCTACCATATCCGCCATCCACCTGTCCGTGAGCAGAACCTGAGTGGAATGAAGACGCTTGCGAAATGGGGCGACGTCGACCGGGGAGACCAGAGTCGTCATCGTTTGCACCAGGCTGCCAGTCAATGGGCTGCATGCGGCTGTCGAAATCAGACGAAGGCCTGAACTTCCACTTGCGAATGATAGTCCACGCAATGCCCGCTGCACCGATAGATGCGGCAATGATGATGAGGACTGTCACAGCAGCATGGGACATGCCAGAAGAGGAAGAAGTTGAACTAGTTTGCGTTGGTGTTGGCGCGCCGCTGGTGGTCAGGTACACAACAGACTGAGTCGGAGTATCCACAGACACTTTACTTCCTTGCGCTTGTGCGGGAGTGCTGGACGAAGGGTTCGAAGCAGAGGAGGACGCGGTGGACGCGATGGACAAAGGACTGCTCGACTGTGTAGGCAGAAGCCCACCCACCACACTACTCAGCAAACCACCACCACTTGAAGCAGTGTTCTACAAACCACTTCAGTAATTCGTCGGCACCGAAACAAAAAGCGGGCGTACCACTGAGGAAGACACAGCTACAGATGAGGTCTGAGCTGAGTTCGCAGGCGTGGTTTGAGCTGCGGCCGAAGTAGCTGGAGTAGACTGAAGAGGAGATGAAATGGAGGACGTCTCCTCGCCCTGCAATGAGGGCTGAAGATTGCCCAAGATATTGTTGGGGGCTGCTCGTTTCTTTATCAGACGACCAAGATCAGAATGGTCGCGACGGTGGGGGGCAGAGACGTCGGCATTGGAAGAGGAAGTAAAGACCAACATAAGGGAAAGACAAGCAAGGAGAGTAGGGCTGAACTTTGCCATGTTGAAAAGGCGTTTTGACTGGTTGTCGAGACGACGCAAGTTGATGCTAGGGGAAGGCGATGTGGGCTTCAAGGGCTGCAAAATTTGGGGAAAAAACCTTGTTAGGCGGTGTTGCTAAGAAAAGAGCGTGCGGGCGTGAAGGAGCGACTGGTGAAGAAACTTCAGAGCTTTGACAGGCCACTGTCAACCGCTAACTGCCTAGGGAACGCCGCTTTCCTAATGCGTACACAACAAAGTATGTCATCCAGGCAGATCGAACTTTGCACCAAGTTACAACACAACTAGTCCTTTGGGATACGGCCTGCTCAACTTAAGCTACCAAAGTCTGCAAAAAATTGTACGTGCTAATACCAGGGGTAACATCTAGAACCAAAAATACACTAGGGGTGGCTAGTCAGCGACCACTGACTGAGGGGGACACTGCTTGGCTGCACGTATGAAGAGCTTGACACGCCCGGCCACTGGGGATCCATCAAAACCTCTAGAGTATATTGACCAGCGGGCAGTTCGACTACGAGGACCGTCACACCGGGGTTGGGTTGATCGGGCCACCCAGTCGGAGTGGGTGGATCAGTAGACAAGCGCACGGCGTCCATAGTATTGAATTGGGCACCATTCGGAGGGTTCAGTAGCTGAACCACCATCGTCTTCGAGTCGATCGTCAACGTAGCAGTCTGGTTGTTATTACTAAGTGCGACAGTGGCATTAGTGTGCGCTCGCCACATGATAGACGCCGATGCATTGATCTCGTCTTGCAGGAGTACCTGAGCACGAGAGTTTATCGTGCGAATACCACGACTGAACGACGTCCTAAACACATGTTGTAGTAACCGCCCATCGGTGATGATGATGTACTTACACATTGAAATAAGCACTGGCCAAGTCAGCAGTGAAGTAGGCCGTCGAGTTCTTTGGTACATTGAAGACAGTACTCGAACCTTGGGAAGTTCCAGAAGAATCGAAGTTCGCAGATGGCGCGGCCAACACGTTTTGGTTAGCCGCGCCGACTAGAATCGTGTTTTGGCCTTCTGTCCGCTTGCGATAGTATAGCCACCTCTCGCTGTCCTGCGCATCACTACTGAAATAACCCGGAGCAATGTAATTTCCATCGCCAAGTTCTCCGAACCATCGGGTCCCCAATGCATCCACCACAAAGTCACCACAGTCTAGATCGTTGTGCGTCTGATGGCCTTGAAGCGTCCCAGCCTTGATTGCAACGAACAGTGCATTCTCATCGGTCCAGGAGGATCGCATGGACGCCCACTGGTCTGTGCTGTTGCTGAAATAGTGATCAAGAGCGAGACCGTCCCAGAACGCTCCAGAAACTGTCGGGTCGTACCAAAAGATGCTCCACGGATCTGCAGCATCCGCCTGGTCACGTTGGAAGAGCTGATACTCGGGCATATTAAATTGGTCTCCATAAAAGAGCATGGGATTGGCGGTCGCCGTGTACTTGTTTGGACCGGTGTCACCGTAATTGAACAACGATCCAGGCCCGGTGGCATACATATGGAAGAGGCCGGACAGCTTTATGCCGGGATTTACGTCGAGAAGGTTGTACGTAGAACCAGTGGCAGATAGGAGCGAGGCTGACAGTTCAGCATGTCCAGTGGAACCAAAGTACCAGTAGTCGTTAGTCTCCGACCAAGTGCCATCACTGGAAGGTGCAAGGGCACAATTCTGAACGGCATTCGTGACTGTCATACTAAGGAGTTTCTGAGCGATACCCGTGGTATCGTCGCCGAGGATGGCCAGCGAGCCCATGGTGAGGCCGTTGTTGCAAACGCAATTCCAATTACCCTCTGTGTTGTTTCGCCACCATCCGTAAAACAAAGGATCGTTGGCATCGTCATACGCAGTGATACCGTTGCTGAGGCCGTATTCGATCATGGTAAAGCGGATGCTTTCCAGCTGGTCCACAGTCCATTGATCGTATAACCAATCGTAGGCGATGCCATATGCTGCAGTCAATTCTGCAGTATCGAGGAAGTGGGTCGGGTTCCACCTCGAACTATTATTAGGACCCCAACCGTCTGTCAAATTACCGGCAGCATTCTAGAAGTGCGTGTAAGAGGACAGGCTTTCGAAGAAATCGAATAGTGGGCAAACCTGGAGCTCAGTCCAGACTCTGTCGAGCCACTTAGTATCATTGGTCATTCGATAAGCATAAGAGAAGGCCTTGACACGCTGCTTGACCTGCCGAGCGGGATCCAAAATACCGTTGCCGCTATCCATGACATATGGGACGGGTTGTAGACTCATATACTGTGAAGCATTTACAAAGATGGAATTGTTCCAGGAAGAAAGGTAAGGATCGTTTTTCATCAGACTAGGCAAAGCCTGCCACTTGTAGGATGGCGCAACGAGACGAGGACGATCGGAGCGCACTTGAGTCGGGCTAGGATTGGAAGGTTGGAAAGGATCTTGCGGCCAGGCAAGGTCAGCATTAGAAGTTGAGATAAATGTGGGCACGGTGAAAGCCGCGGCATTGGTCTGTCGAAACGGTGATTAAGGGCGACGGCAAAAACAGTCGAAGAGAAAGAGACGGACAGTAGCGGGGTAAAGAGGAAGCATGTAGAGACTATCAGTGCCAGTTGGATATATGCCAATATCATTTTTGGCTTGGATGGCAGAGGTGGCGGCACTGCTGGCGGCAGCAGACTGAGAGTTCTTGGAGGCACGAGAGCCCAGAACGCCACCAATTATGGCACCGGCGATAACAAGGACGGCGATTGGAATACCAAACTTGATCCAGTTGCTGACTGTTTTCTTGGGTGGTCGGGGGGGAGTGATGTAGCCGGTGGATGCGTTGTAGTAAGGGTCGCCAGACCCGTAGGGTGTGTTTCCAGAGATGGTTGAGTAATTGGCAGCCATTCTAGATGGTGGACCACTGACGTGGCCAAAGGAGAGATAAACGAGGGACGAGGATGGGACGAAACAACCGAGACGAACGCGAAAACGTGAGACAAGAGGACGTGCTGCCAGGTGACGTTGCAACCGAATGTTCACACGCACCAAATCAAGAAAGTGGAACACGGAGATCATTACCTCGCCAAATATGGGCGTGACTCTGCCATGGACGTGAAACCAACTATCATTAGACCAGACGCGATTTGCCAAGTAGCTCGACGGACACGCCGCCTCTCATTTATCATTCTCACCGATGTTTTCCCCTTGTTCCAGCGATATCGGCCACTGCGACTCTCATGCTTATCTGTCCAAGCAATTTCCTTCATTAACGGCATGTGGCTCGCGGAATCTCCCTGTCCATGTCTCCCCCACACCTAGCTATCATGTCCTCTAGTCCTGGTTCTCAAGTCCTCACCCAGGGTACAGGATATGGTGTTGTTCTGGGCATCGGATTCGTGTTTGCTCTCATCATGATGGGCCTCTCGACCCTCCAAAACCGATACACCACGTACAAGGTCAACACATCCGAGGAATTCAACACCGCTTCTCGTGCAGTGAAACCTGGCCTTATCGCATCCGGAATCGTTTCGGCCTGGACCTGGGCTGCCACTCTCTTACAAAGTTCTACCGTCACGTACGAGTATGGTCTCTCTGGAGGCTATTACTACGCAGCTGGGGCCACAATCCAAATCTTCATGATGTCAGTTCTTGCCATTCGAGTGAAAATGATCGCGCCCTACTGTCACACATACCTCGAGATTGTGCACGCTCGCTACGGGAATACCGCTCATCTCATCTTTGCTACCTACGGTCTTATCGTCAACCTCGTCGTTTCAAGCATGTTACTTTTGGGCGGTAGCGCAGTTGTCAATGCTTTTACTGGGATGAATATTTATGCCGCAAACTTCCTCATTCCCCTCGGTGTTTGCATCTATGTCATATTAGGTGGTCTTCGAGCCACTTTTCTGTGTGAGTATTGTGTTATCCCACGATGCCTACACCAAAACTGAGTCTTCCAGGCGACTATTCGCATACGCTGATCCTGATGATCCTGATTCTGTATTTCTTCTTCTATACATATACCCAAGCGGACCTTATCGGGGGGTTCGAGGGCATGTACCAAAAGCTGTACCAGGCTGGTCTGGAACGGCCAGTGTCAGGCAACCAAGATGGTTCTTACCTGACACTCAAGTCGAATTGTGAGTGACATATATTCACGTTTCACTCGCCTGGACAATGACGATGCTGGCGAAGATGGTCTCGTGTTCATGATAATTCAAATAACTGGTGGCTTTGGTACGGTTATGCTTGATCAAGGATACTGGCAACGAGCTATCGCTTCAGAAGCAAAGACAGCAGTCCGGGCGTATTTGATGGGTGGAATCGCTTGGTTCGCTGTTCCGCTCACATTTTCGTCCGTAATGGGCCTTGCTGCTGTCGCGCTCACAAACAGTCAGTGGATTATAGTTAATTTTCGCACAAACCTTTTACAAGCACTCCCAGGCCCATCTTTTCCTTACGTTGGTGGACTTACGGCTGCGGAGATAGACGCAGGGCTTTCCGCCCCGGCGGGTGTCGTCACACTCTTAGGAAGCGGCGGCGCTGCCGCTATGGTAGGCTTTGTCCAATGTGTATACTGTGACATATTGAGTCAATGTCTTATAGCTCATTCTTCTCTTTATGGCGGTCACTTCGGCAGCGTCTTCAGAGATGATCGCAACATCATCTATTCTGACGTTTGATCTGTATCAAATTCATTTCAATCCAGATGTATGTTTGTCTCTCTCCCGCTTTTTATGATCGTTGAACGTAGAGTAGGCGTCTCCAGAAGTACTCATTCGAGTATCCCACTTAATGGTTGCGGTGTGGGCAATCATTATGTCTTGCGTTGCCTCGCTCTGGAACGGGATCGGGATTTCACTCAACTGGCTCTTCCTGTTTTCTGGGACACTATTTACCGGTGCTGTTGGGCCTGTCATCTTTACTGTGATCTGGCGTCAACAGACAAAAGCCGCTGCGATAGGAGGCGCTATTGGCGGGATGATCACCGGGATAATTTGCTGGCTGGTGGTGGCTAAACAATATTATGGTGAAATCACTATCCAATCAACAGGTGAGACCTCCTATTCACGATCCGCCAACCTAACACACCTTGTCACCTCAGGGAGTATGTATCCCAACTTGGCAGGCAACATGGGCGCCTGTTGTTCAGGGGCGATCATCTCCGTAATTGTCACACTCATCAAACCCGATAACGCCTTTGATTGGTCGGAAACTAAGCGCATCAATCCAAGAGAGCGAGAAAGACGCTATGCAATGGCCACCGTTCCCAAGCTCTCAGGTAGTGAGAACGAAGCCCGCACTCTGGAGAAAGATAAATCCGATTCGATGGTCTTGTCTATGACATGCATTGATAGTGGAAACTCTGAAGACAACGAGGCATTAGGGAAGTCCTTAAGAGTCGCAGTTTGGGCCTCCTTTGCTGCGACATTCGTAGTCATATTCGTAAGCGCATCTCCGATTGAGCATTTGACATACTATTCTAATACGACCACCTGAAGCTCATTCCTATTCCTATGTTCCTGTCCCACTACATCTTCTCGTTGACGTTTTTCAAGGGATGGATCATCTGTTGCGTTATATGGCTCTTTGTAGCCGCACTGATCACGTCCGTTTTGCCATTATGGGAAAGCCGCGCTGCTATGGCCAGCATATTCAAGGGATTGGTCAAGGATGTGCTGGGGCGGAAACCACAAAGCGGTTCTCCCCGGGGATCGTGTAAGGAGGTTTAACATCGACCATGTAGATTGTCCGCATGTCAATCGGAACAACAACGTTCACTTATGTATACGATATAGGATGGTACTAGTACTAGTAACTTGAACACGAACGGATTTGCAACTGTACAACTGTCAAGTTCGCCAGAACCCACTGCACAGACAATGCGTTGGACACTAGAACAGACAACTAAGTTATAAAGCGGGCTCGACGAAAGGGTATTACCTAGAACAGACAAGCTCAAGACCGGGGAAAAAGGGAAACAAGGCGAGACGGCTCTAGGGTATACGAAGGATGACAAAGAAAGACTCAGGGGTTTCGAAGTGCACAGACCCGATCTCAGAGCTCGGCTTTCGCAGTTCATAACAACAACA
>JBBPLQ010000027.1:91200-114873 GCA_038089855.1 Royoungia palumana | reverse complement strand
CAAGTGGAGAGTACAAATATCAAATGCTCCAAGACTCTCAAGGCGCGGGCGAGCAAAGCCTTGCTGTCGATAAAGAATGTTGGCAAAGGTTCTCACAGGACTCATGTGAAAGAACCCTGGTCGTCAACCGAAGGCATGCCCGGGATCTTCAAGGGGGTACAAGAGCAGTTCCGTTCAGATCAGAGCCAAGCAGAGAATCGCCTTCCCACAACATCTACCAAGAAGAGATCTCTCTCGCGGGCTAGCACGTTGTCGCTTGCTCAGCTTTTCCAGCCCGTTAGATCTCTACCACCAGAGGCCTCAATTGTCTGCGTCCCCCCATCAACAGCTCTCGCTGAAATGCATCGCGCCACCCAATCCGACACGTTGCCCACTTTCACTCATAAATGCAACCATGCGAGTGTGTCCCTCGATGAGATTCCGGATGCTCTTGCGACTGGTGACGCGCCGAATGAATCAACATCCTCTGTTTTCCCAGCACCTTCCTCAAAGAAGAGTACCCTCACAAGGTTCTCAGTCCGAGAACTCCACCGACTTTTCTTTTTCTCTTCGTCCGGGGACGACCCATCACTGGCCAGCAACAATTCCTTCCCCTCAGTTTCTACGCCCAACTTGACGTCCACTGATTCTGATGTCCTCGCGGAGGAAGGCATATTTGCAGATGCACTTGACCTAGGGAACATGGATCAAACACTTACGCCACCTCGGCATCACCGAGAATTTCACGCCCGCCGTCTCGGCGATCCCGATTTTGAGATGAGACTCGATTCTCTTTATTTTGACACACTGTCTTTCGATCCGGAGGACTTTGATGTCTAATGGAAGGGGAAATTTTGCCTTAATACTCTGCTGTTTTGCCTCAGGTTCGCTTACCTTTGTGGCTACTGCAGTTTTCTCCCCAAACGACTTTTGCATGACCTTTCTCATGCTTCTCATACCCCGGTTCTAGTCATCCCGGATACTTCCATAACCATCCTCGTCCTTCTTCCGAGGAACAGACAAACCAACCACTATCTCAATACCAACACACGTACAGAAGACATACCTCCATTGTGATATTCACGTACTCACTTCCTGATATATGAAGCAACGCTCTCTTGTTTTCCTCGTCGATATTTTCCCGTCTCAAGTTGGTCTTCATTGCTCTCTATTTACCTCGTTCAGTTTAAGTTTTTCAATATATATAATAACATCGGCTGGACCGTATCATATCTGGATTTTTACCAGTGGAATGTACAGTTACGTCTGGCCCACGTCGTCCCAATACTTGAAGATGAAGATGAAGTACTAGCTAGCATGTTCGGAAATCATTAATTCAACTCCATTCTGGTAGCAAGTATTCGCAGGAGTGGTGCTACACTCAAGTGAAGATTCGTATGGTAAAACAGGAATGGAGATTGACGTAGTGGCAATACTTTGAGTTACCAACTTCTGTGCTGGTTTCCCCCATCTACACACACACACCCAGTCCGCGCTTCGAGTCATACAATGTCTTCCACGTGCGTCTGCATGGGACACGATCTCGACACACTTTTGACCACTTTTCGATCGCAGGTTCACGCCATCCAAGGCCATCGATATGTCCAAGGAAAAGGACTGGCCCATGCATCTAGGTTAGTTTTTGCGCGTCCACAGCATCTAACTGATCTATCAACGTTATTACAAGGCATGTTGGACTGGGATAATGCCAGCATCGTCTTCACGAAACGCGGCCTTCTCGAGTTTCTCAAGTAAGCGCCTCGCCATCATGGATGTTAATGCGGCAAAAAAAAGCTCAGCACCGCAAGTGCAGGTATACTGGTGTCACCGTCGATCCGGGTTTCACCAATATCCAGAAGCTTCCGCGTACGGTTATCGCCCTGTTGCCCGCTTGTTTGCCTGTGACTGATTTAAACGCTGCAGGATATGCACGGTTTGGGAACATGGTCGCTAATTCCACCCCCGAATCGGAGGAGACCTCCGCCGAAGGTATGCACGATCCCATGTCGGTACTTTCTGTCCGAGGAACATTCACTTGTATCGCCCAAAGTGACGGTTCCACCGCGCATTACGACGGGCGTTCGACACCTTTTTGAAGAAGAGGAGGTTACCGATGACGCCTTGGCCACTGCTCCTCGACCGCCGCCTACGAACGACACTGGCGATACGACTGAGGTGATCATGCTGCTCATGAGCGCTGAAAGTTGATGACCATCAGTACTGCAGTCGCAAGGCACCGGGTTTAAGCCTACACGGTCAGTACTCTCATTTATGACGTTGTATCATAGTCGTATTTAAGGTGGTTCCGTAGACGCGTTCGCACCACCCCAGGAGGCACGGATAGTATCGGAAGTATATTTTCTGCTCCTGACTCTGAAGAGTTCGTCCCAACGCGCAGGTAAGTGGAACCCTTTACGGCCTCGTCTCGATGTCTCAGTTGTCCTATCGATCAGAGTGCGACAACGTCCAGGAGGACAGGATAACATCGAAGGGGTGAGTGGGTATCCATCCTGTTGTAGTCATCTTACTGACCAATGCATAGTTCTTCTGATCGAATGCCATATCCGAGGTAAGACTCGTGCCATGCTGGTAGAGACACTCGCTTTGCAACTATTCATACGATGTAACGGGCTTAGCGGAGAAATAACAGTAAATGTATCGTCACAAGAGGAATACATGTTGTAAACCAAGCATGCATGCAAGCTGCCAAAAAAAAAAAAAAAAAAAGAGGAAAAAAAACATTGGTAGCGGCGAGGTTCGAACTCGCGCGGACTTTCGCCCATTGGGATTCAAATGTCTTAAATCCAACGCCTTAGACCAACTCGGCCACGCTACCGATCACCGACCTTTCGAATCGTTGCAACATGTGCCCTTTTTACAGTAAATTAGATCCGAGTTCCGCTCGGCCTCCGAGTCAGTATTAATCACCATGACTAGTACGGCTTTCTATCTTGGGGGCCTGGAGGCCAGAGGTGACAACTTGAAATGTATAGAACTGGCACGTTGACGCCGATCAAAAATGGAGCAACCAATCGTCAAAATGATAAAGGCAGGCTTCATTTCGCAGTGTGTAGTACTATTGTCACGACGTTTACGAGTGGGCTCGAATCGACCGCAATTTAGATAAATATCCATGTACCAGGTGCATTGATTGTAATTCGAAACAAGTAGAAAAACAATAGACTCAGACCGGTGTCAGAAGTAAAGTACAGGGAAAGCAAGTGGAGAGAAAGGAGGCCATGTAGGGGAATTAAACGGTGAGTGAGGATGTGGGAACACTTGCGCCTGATGATTGTCTATCGAGTCAAAACTTCCAACACCGACAGATCGTAGTGTTCCCAAAATGTTCATAGTTCCATCCATCCCTCTTGGCCGAACGTATTCTCTCCGGAATAGCTGACGTAGAGGAAATTATCTTCGTCCCTTTAGTTATCACGATCAGATCCATTATAAATGACATGAAGGTGACAAAACATACTTGTGCTCTTCATATATTGCACTCATAAGTGCAGCAGTTGGTGGAAGAACCTCATCAACAAAGATGAATATAGCCTTCTCTGGCGCGAGCTTGATGCGCTTCCGTATGACATAGACGAATTGGCCGACCGTAAGATCCTATGAAATATACATAATCAGACATTCATCGGGCAGGCTATGCAGGAGAAGCACGCCTACCGAGGGTACCAGATACTTCTTCTTGTCGATCGTGGGGATATCCGTCCGGTCTGCCTTCTCGCAGATAACCTGGATGTCGAGCTGAGATCCCAGTATTCATTACAGAGGATGGACACAAACGGGAATGCGGTCTGGATACTTCTGTCTAATACGCTCGGCTTCCTGCTTGCGCTTCTCTGCAAGTCGTCGCTTGGGTGAGTAGACAGCCTGGGGTACGAGAACAAAGCATACCAAAGGGGTGCTCATCCTTGAATTTCGACCTCATTGTGAGTAGCTGGAGTAGTTATGAAGACAAACGTGTGGAGAATTGGTGACCGAAAGTGAGGACGAAGGCGAGTCGAAATCAACGTTGACGGAGGTACAGCAGTAACCCAAAGTGGCTTTCAAAGCCTCCTGGCTGCCGTGACATGTGACCACTGCCATGCGTGACTTACGCGTGTTTGGCTACACCCCTGAAATGGCAGGCTTTGACTCGGAAACTTGACTTAGCGCACTTCCAGAGGGTACAAATTTTGGCACGACCGGGCTATTTTGATTTTGAGGCCTTCCGACAAGACTTTCTGATTTTGGGGCACACCTTTGCAGGGCTCACCAAACACCGCAGCATACAGACGGTCCAGCAAGTGCAGTCAAATTACGCTGCGCACTGGCATTACAAATACGACTACTACGGTAACGACGCGGCAATTGGAAGACTAAAGAGTCGGAATTCCGTCTTCCACCAACATTTAGGCATAGGGTTATAAATAGAAAATTCGTTTTCCGTGCCGGAGAAACGCATGGAAATAAAGAAGTGGTCCTAGCTTGGGTGGTCCGAGTGAAGCTACCTTTCCGAAGTTTCACACTGCACGTGCAAAGCGCAATCACTTCCTGGCATCGCTTCCCATTGCTGCAGCCATGCCCGTAGCCAAGGCACTGCCCATTTGGCTCCCAGGTCCATCGAAGGGTGCGAAGATTGTTTTGTTGCCAAACGCTTTGACGCGAGAAACCTCGACCCGTCTCATTCCCATTTCTCGGGCGAACTGGTCTACGACGTCGGCATCGGCAGCAGCCTTGATCCGGATGGCCTCTGCCTCTGCCTCAGCAGTAAGACGAATGGCTTCTGCCTGTGCGAGAGCTTCAATCTTCGTCTTCTCGGCCTGGGCTTTCGCAGCTGCAATAACGCTGTAAGCCTCAGAATCGGCTTGCGTCTTTAGAAATAATTTGTTAGGTGAGTTGCACACGGTAGAAATTTTTGGCATATACGTTTCGTGTTTGCACTTTGATGCGTGCCACCGACAATGCGCCCTCTTCTTGCTTCACTTTATTCGAGTTCTCCCTGTCAACATTCTGCAATAAACCTGAGCTTAAAGCACAAAGAACAGTAGAAAGATGACTTACAGCAGCTTCCACTTGTGCTTGGAGTGCCCTCGTGGTAAGCTTATCCATTGTAGACGCAATCTCGCCTTTGAACTGCCTATCAATGACGGCTGTTGAAATTCGATAACTCGTAAGCGTTTCAATCATGATTGAGCTGGGAAACCTACCGAGATCCTTCAAGATGATGCCGTACTCTAATGCAGCTTCGTGCATCTCATCCATTGCGCGAGTCCGGAGGGCATCAAGAAAAGCGGATGAAGGGTCCGTCCCATCGTCGAAGTTGTCTGGCCCAAGTGAGCGCTGTTTCACCATTGAACTGTAGTCGACTATTTGCAGCGTCAGCTAAGTTTTGGGTCATGGAACGGTGTCACACACGATGGGCAACAATTTGTGTTAAAATTGACTGTGTTTTGTCACGAAGTGCATCATATGGCGTGGAATAACCATGGGTTGTAAGCTTAGATCCTACATCAAAGATCAATGTCTCGACGGGAGTATAGTTTAAACTCACTTTAAGTGGTTCCATTAACTGCCTGCAAAGACTGAGAAACTAGAGGTAGCAGACATTAAGAGCTCACCATTTCAGGTAGATACGGAGCCCCACAGGGACTTGGTCTCTTGTGAAACTGTGTTTGTGGTCAAGACCTGTATCGAAATGATTGTCTGTCTGCGCACTTACATGTCTTTTGTAGGCATTTCAAGTTGATTCTCCCCAAGAGTATATAGTCCACGTAAAGTGACATTTGGATTCGTGATGTAGTGCTGTCCAGCAGGAAGTAGCTCGAGATCATCACCACGTTGCAAGATCGCACAGTTGTTTGCAGGGATGTTCAGACTACGTGGTGATTGTATCAGTGAAATGGATAGATCTGTGCTTGGGAGAAGTCACGAACAAGAGCGCAACGACATATTCTTGATCTTTTGCAGTGCCAACGCGGCTTCTCATCTTGACCTCGTGGGTCCTTTGAAGCGATTATTCGGATAGAAACCTGAACAGATAGTTGAGCTTACCACCCCAAGGTAGCACCTGTTACGTGATCTTTGATTGCTGATTGTAAGTGGGTTTGATCAACTATTGCGAGCACGTTATATGTGCCCTCGACGGCATACGCGACGAAACCTGAATTCTTCACGACAAATATGCGGTTCTATAATTCCAGTATATGAGACCATGGGGTAAGCGAGGATTACAACACAAATCCGACCTGTGGATCTGAGACAACGGCCGCCTATGACATACACATGAGCACAAGCATCAAGGTTCGAGCTCTTCGAGCTCTGAAGTCTTACCTGGTTCTGGGAAACTTGCACCACGGTCAAACCCTTGAACTCAATAGCTGTATCTGACACTAAAGATGTAGTTGAGCGCCTCAGTTAGATGCGAACCAATGGCAACAGGTCATGACCTACATCCTTGGGTTCCACACCACTCTCGTGCCCACCAATTACGAAGCGGAAAGCCCGGATAGCGACCCGGGCGGGTCAAGATCTTGGGGAGACCTCCGTGGTTAATCAGGCCGAGAGTGCCCGGAGGGACTTCACGACCGAGCCATGTAACCGGTTTCTGGTCAGGGATGATCAGAAACCCGAACTGCGGAGCCTTGGTAGGATCAGAATACACACTTTTCTGGATAACAAATTGTTTCTTCCGGTCTAGAGCATTCCGTGGATTAGCACTACGGTCATCCACAAAGCACGGCAAAGGCCACCAACATTCTGTAGTTGCTTGTCGAGCTTCTGTAACGCGGCGGTCACACCGTCCCTGCCGATTGGTACAAAAAAGGGTCGATCCTCCATCGCATAGTCTGTTTTGGAGAAGTCATGTCCAACAACCCGGACCTTGGATACTGTATCGGCGATCGAAGAGTATGGTTTAGCTGGGAAGTCATTGCTACGCTCCTTGAGGAGCTCCTTGCGGTTAGCAATAGACGTGGGGCCGACAACCGTCGTAGCACCGTCCACGACGCTGACTGAGTCCATTGTAATGGGTAACGTGGAGTATTGAGAGATTATGAGTTGGGTGGGTTCCCATTCAGGGGCGTTGTGCGAGCCTTATTATACTCATCGACTCGCTTCAAGGACTCGTCACTATAGGGTGCCTTAGCCTCACAGGACCGGTACTGATCATCTCCTGAGCTCAACCACCACCCGACGGCGAGACATGGCCTTGTAAGGAAGCCAATAGGCGTTCGTCGGGTACTAAGTGTCGGATAGAAAACGTGCTGTGTGGGTTGTCAATTTCATCCGTCTTGTAACTTTCTTACGGCCATCAAAACGGAGACGACACCCGGACAAAT
The DNA here is from genome assembly GCA_038089855.1 of Royoungia palumana. Taxonomy (NCBI): domain Eukaryota; kingdom Fungi; phylum Basidiomycota; class Agaricomycetes; order Boletales; family Boletaceae; genus Royoungia; species Royoungia palumana. The sequence goes on along the minus strand of JBBPLQ010000027.1, from coordinate 107,563 downwards.
CATGGGTTTGAATGGTGCCTATAATTAGACCTCGCTGCTGCTGTGGGGCAGCCGCGCAGAGGCAGCAAGGTGATTTACCCAGGGTTCTTGGATAACTGAAGGTTCGAAAGGAATGTGAATTTATCGGGTGGTGTCGGGTGAGGTTGACTTCGACGTAGTGCTCCCCCACGCCGTGCCTGACTACATAGCAATGGTATGACGGATCAGAATACCCAAATATTCCAACAAGAATGAATAAAGGCTGTGCACCAATCAAGCGAACGCGTATTCCCCTCCGCTCGGCGATGCCTACCGAAGCGACTCATGGTGTGGATGTGCATGACACTGCACATTGGCAGATAGTCGGTGCTGAAACAATCCCGGTCCGTACGTCCGTATAGCGTGTCCTACCTGTTACTACAAGAGAGAAGGCAGCACCACGGTGCCACCACCATGACTGCATGACTGGTCAATTGTTGAGGTCGTTCCAGTGGGACAGCGACTCGCCGAAATTGTCTGCACTCGGAAAGGAGACGAGTGTAACGACGTAGATCAGCTCAAGGATATTTCACACCGAATACTATTACTGTAAGTACATGACACTGTTCAAAAAAGCTTTGCTGTAAACCGCGGTCGTGATATACGCCCGATTCAACCACAGCACTGGCAGCGGTAGGCCGAGAGTCAAGATTAGGGCCGACTTTATCCACAGAAGGAAGGCACTGTTGCATGGTACGTTTATATAGCATTGCAGTATCAGTTCCTAGTACTAATGGTACTTATTGCAATACCTCTGGTAGTCGGGTACGTACAAGATCTCAGAACGCCCGAACACATCGAGGCATACTGTGGAGCCGGTACCAGGGGGATATAATAAAGCGCGGCAGGAATGTTTATCAAAATACTTGGTATCCGTCCCACAGCCGTCATTATTGCAGGACCGGAAGGTGAGATCAAAGTAGATGCTTATCAAAAGAGAAATAGTACGGGCGCGGGCGCGGAGAGCAACCAAGGCAGGAAACACCGCCAGCCATAATTAAACATTTGCTTCAACGACACACCATCGACCTTCTGGAGAACGTTATGTTCTGTATCAAGTCCCTGGACGCTACCTCCCAAGAGGGTGGACCATGGTAGTGTCGATATGCGCCAAACATGTAGCAGAAACCAGTGATGGCAAGTACTCCTTGTGTGACCGGTACGGCACAGTTCATTGTGCCGTGACAGGTAACATCGTGGGCAGTGAAACATTACGCAGATAAAAGTTGTCCAAAGAATGCCCCAAACATTGGCGAACGCTCCAAGCCAGCCATCGCCCATGTAGTATGGACCCGGTTTAAATTTGATTTCTGGGTAGGTGTAGAACATATGTCGGAGAATAATAGGGACGACGTATGAAAGGCTCAGGGTCATGGCTGGCAGGGCGAAGCAGCGATGGCAGCGACAATGCTGACTAGATGAAGGAGTACAGGGAGAGCACTAAGGAAGGCTGTTAACCAAACGGCTTTCAGTGGGGCTTTCGTGGACTGAGTGATGCGTCCGAGAAATCCGCCATCAGGAAGGCCATGATCGCGACTGAAGGTATATAGAGCACGAAATATCGCGTGGACGGCACTTATGCAGTAAAGAATGCGGTCATGCAGACGAGCACCCAGAGGGCGATGGAAACGCGAAATCCCAATCGCAACGTCATGATTATAAGGAATGTAGAGTCCGATAAGCCAGGAAAGTCGGTGAACGGTCCAGAACACAGGACCAGCACGATATTGAGGATCCAACCGAAAACCACGGTGCCAAGTATGAGATGACGATAGCTGCTAACGCAACATATGCGGCACGATGAAGCAACTCGCAAATATGAGCCGTGCAATCGTATCCTGTCAGGGTCCATTAAACAATAAGCATCCCAATGAGAAAACTGATTCCATTGCATCAACCTCCCATGCTGACGAGGTCATCCGCACCGAGAGCGTATGATGCGACTTGCATGTCAGACCTTGGGGTCATTTCCAGGAGGAAGATGGTGATCAGAAAAGTTGTTCCCAACCCAAAGAACATGAATGGGACGGTTAAATGGGCAAGACGTCAGGTCCCGATGGTGTTGAGTATGCCGTGGATGATATGCAGCCCAATCGTCAGTCCAACTACTTTTCCAGGGGTGATTTTATATGTTCCACTGATAGATATAGATACCGCAGCGAGTATAATGTTGACGAGTCCAGACTCCGTAGATGTAAGGCTGACAATTAAACCAGGGAAATCGAGCCAACCCATGGTCCAGCCAGCGTATGGGCGATCTAGTCGACAGGGTTAAGATAAGTAGAGGGGTGGACAACTATTGCATGATATTTTTTGGGACTCAAGCGCCGTAAATTCCACCGCAAGTTGGATACCCGCTGACGACCTCAGAGATGCTGCTTGCTAAAGTGAGGGAGTTGATTGCCCCTAGGAACCAACGGATGCAAGACTCCCGAGGAGCAATGGCTTATTGAAAGTTACATACTGAACGCGAAACCGAGTGTAGCGAGACTGGAGAACTCGCGCCGGAAGGCCCGGGGAGGCATATATCCTAAAACTTGTAGTTCTTCGTTGTTCTGCTTGTCAATGTTTCGAACCATTCGTCGTGGGTCTCGTTGCCCCGGGTGAAGCGACATGGGGGCATGGACGTCGAGGTTAGCTGCGAATTCATTTGTTCAAGGTTGGAACGCTCTTACCAACTTGAAATGCTTGGCGATGATGCATGATGGTCCAGCGGACTCGCTGCGGAACAAGAACACGATAAATTCATTGCATTGTGTGGGCTGCGCGATCCATCGAGAACCACCGGATGCGTTCGGCAAAAATGTTCAACAGAGCCTTTAGCGTATCGATATGGTGACATGAAACAGTCTAGCTCGAGTGCTTTAGGCAGGAAGTATTCCGAGCCATCCACAACTGAGCTAGTACATTCTCTAGGCAACGCCGAGACTGCGGTGATCGGAAAGCGCTTGAAGCTGCAGTCACAAATTCGTCGATGGGTAAATGCTTCAACGCCTCATCATAATTATCGATGGCGGCGAGCCAAATGGCGCAATGATTCACGGTGTAGATGACTGAAATTGAAGCTGGTCATAGTACATCCGTTTGTTCCATTGGGGATCCGTCTAGGCTGCAACTTGATCAGTTTTTCACTGGCAACAAAATACGGTGTCTGTCACCGATCACGTGACCAGTGCCTAACATTAACATACGTACGTGGATCCAACTGACGCTACGAACCGCAATACGATGCAGCCATTTTGGCTGCTTCTGTGCTTATTACCGGCTTGGACATTTTCACTACTGAATAATGTCACCGAAGACTTGCAATGGGGCACCTATCGTCCAGGCTTATACTTCGGTGTTCGGCCAAGGTTACCGCAGTCCCTTATGACGGGACTCATGTGGTTTGGAACGCAAAATTACCAATCATTCGGGAGTGCGTTCAACATCGTGTTTCTGGTGTGCCATTGCTAACGTAACTCAGAGCCACGACATGCGTGCGATCAAGGCGACGGGCTTGACAGTTACACTTGGACGACCTTTGACCCTCGTCTGGGCGGCATACAAGTCCTCGAGGACAGCCAGAACAACGTTGTAATCACAACCGAATTTCTCAAGGTTTCTGGCGGTCAACATGGAGGCAGTTGGGCTGCTCGCATCAAAGGGAAGCCTATCCAGCCAGGTGCGCACTAGATTCGTTAACAATCACGAGCATAACCAGTAATGTCAAACTTAGCCTACCCGTCTAGGATTTCTACAATCTTCTATTTGGGACTTGAAGGCCTCGGTGGTGTTGACTTGATTACTGATGAAGACGAAGACGTATGTGGAGTTCACTCACTCTCCTACTTGCCTGCTCACCGTTCTCAGGGAATTGATGGATCAATAGAATTTTCTGGTACTACTCCAAGTCTCGGCGACTTCGCCGTCCGTATTGTCGACGGTATGCTCTCTTGGCCAATAATGCCTTTCTTTAGATTTATGTTCACTCAGGTGATGATAACCAATCCGTGACGTCGGGTCCCCATTCAGAAGCATTTCAAGATAAGCTAGGCAAGTCCCACTTTGTGGGTTTACGCGTCAATCCGGGCCAGATTTGGACTGCTAAAGGTCGGCATCCCCACTCCACGAAATGCTTCACTCCACATATTTCCTTTACCATAGATCTTATCTTGCAAAGTATTTTGAAATATGCTGGGCCAATATCGGAGAAATATCGCCAAGCAGATAGTCCCCCTGACCCATCATTTCTCCTTCAGCTTCCCGATGAGACTGTCACAGCAAGCAACCTTTTTGCGGTGCAAAAGTTCTTTGACGGCGAATTCCAGTTTGATGTCATTTTTGACAGTGGAAGTTCTCACAGGAAACTGGATGGTGTGTACACTGTTTGACATGTTTTTGCACGCTAACATAGTCCTTTACCAGCTGCTACAATTGATATCGGCATTCCTGCACTTGTTTCGTCGTTCAATGAGCGTTTTGAAACTCGCTTTCCTATACCTGATTCATTTGCTGTTCCCAACTATGAGACCCTCAAGTCCTTCAGCAAAGCAATCACATCTAATCTGCTCGGAGGAATTGGTTATTTCTACGGGACCTCAATCGTGGACAAAGGTTTTGCGTTCGAATGGGACCAGGAAGATGATTATGACTATGACGAAACCGAAACACAAGGTCAACAGGGAGCAAAGTTGACCGAGCCCCGGGCACTTCTCACTGCTACACCCAGCCGCAGTTTCTTTCCAAGGGGATTTTATTGGTAAAATTACTTTTGGTTACTGATACCCTCCATCGCTCAGTTTCCTCTCAAGGGACGAAGGTTTCCACCTGCTCCATATCGGACAGTGGGACAATGATCTCAGCCTCGAGATTCTTCGAGATTGGGTCAATCTTATTGATGAAAATGGCTGGGTCGCACGAGAACAGATCCTTGGTGAAGAAGCCCGCAGTCGTGTTCCGCCTGAGTTCCAAATTCAGGTACCCACATTTGCCAATCCACCGACACTTACTATGGCAGTCACAGCTTTCATCGAGCGTCTTGTGGCACAAAATGATGGCCCTTCTGCTGCGGACCTCGGCATGGATTTTGCAATGGGTGCTGAGCAAGCACCATTCTCCCAGACTGCTGAACCAACGGAAAATGGAGAGGTCTATCTTTCGTACAACAAAGGCTTGGACTTCCTACGGTCAATTTACGTTCCTCTGAGGCGTCATTATGACTGGTTCCGTCGTACGCAACGCGGGCAGATCAAACAATATGGGCGAACAGCTCGCTCGCGTACGGAGGCGTATAGATGGCGCGGACGTTCTGAAACCCATGTCCTCACTAGTGGGATGGATGATTATCCAAGAGGACCACCACATGCTGGTGAACTGCACCTGGACCTTATCAGTTGGATGGGTTTTTTCACGCGAACGATGCGTGGTATCGCGGAGTTCATTGGAGAGACCGAAGATGCGGAAAGTTTCAGGGAGATCGAGAAGGCCATTATCGAAAACATAGATGGTATGGAATTCCAAGCCTTTCAGAGAATGGCGGCGAGATATACTTGATTCTAGATCTGCATTGGAGCGAAGACGCTCAAATGTACTGTGACGTCGGAATCAACTACGATGGTGAGCCCGTCACTGTCATACTGCGCAGTCGCCTTTATCAAAAGCTCTAGACGAGTCCGAGCACGTGTGTCACAAAGGCTACCTTTCTTTATTCCCCTTTATGCTTTCTCTTCTCCCTGCCGACTCTCCACATCTCCTTCCAACTCTACAACTACTCCACGATCCCGACCATCTTTGGTCTCCATATGGCATACGTAGTCTTTCGGCCTCACATCCGGAGTTCGGGCACGGTGAGAATTACTGGAAAGGGCCTATCTGGATTCAGATGAACTACATGGTCTTGAGCTCCCTCCACAAGGTATGTTGTTCAATCTGTTGGACGGCAGGCTTGTAGGAGTTAAGAATCGCGTGGACAGACTTATGCAGCCGTTGAGGGCCCTCACCAAGCGTACGCCAAGCAGATTTACACGGAATTGCGAAAAAATATCGTGGAGAATGTATTCAAGGTACCCATCATCACCGTATTCAAAGATTATGAGTGCTGACATCACGGGCAGGAGTATGAGCGAACTGGCTATGTCTGGGAACAATATGACGCACTGACGGGAGAGGGCAGAAGAAGGTGCGTACTGACATGCAATCCTGGGTCTCTACTTATATGGTTTCGCTAGCCATCCGTTCACTGGCTGGACGTCTCTTGTGACTTTGAGTGAGTGTGTGATGCCATTTTTTACATACACCATTCTGAGAGATGCTGGTAGTCATATCCGAAAAGTATTAATATCCGTGGTGGGTGGACTCTGCACTTGGCAGCGTACCGCATCGAGGTCAAAATTTACCTTTGCTTCTGCGTCTGCAACATGCTGTATTTGCGTACGCCTCAACAGAGTGATTACCAAGTTCCATCGAGGGACCTTGATTGTGCCTCTCCTTGCGTTGCCTACTCGGGAACCTGTAAAAAAGGGAAAAACATTGTGATCCTAAAACCGATAATACCCTCAATAATACTTACACCGCATGGAGGTATGCAGGCGCCTGTATTGCGTTTCAGGGGTGGAAGTATTGGTGCCACCGACGCGTGGTAGCCGGTGCGACCACAACCCGATGCAGACATCAAAGCATGCAAAAAGAGGTAACGAGCGCTACGAAAATATCCCTCGATGTGAATGGTGGCTAATATCTGACCACTGTCATTTGGTAAATGATCTAGCAACTGAAATTCGTCATGCAGATTTACGGAAAGATATTGGTACAGATATGTGGTAGAGTCGAAAAGTCACAACCCAATTGAATCCACGACAAGGATGATGCGAGATAGCGATAAAGTTCAATGGTAAAGTCTCGTTTTTACTCCCGAAAGTTGAATATTTCAATTAACGTCAGCTGCATATGAAAGGTTTCGGTATCCGGCGCATTTGAACACGATAGCAGATACTTACCGCTTGCACTGAGTCGTCGCTTTCACTAACCAGAATACTTGCATTAGAAACGCTTCGGCACTGCCAGCTCGGGGAGGATGGCGAAGGGCAACGCCCGAATCTGAGCGTTCGTTCGATTTGAGATGGATGTACTTGGGGACCCGCCAGACACAACACAGACGCGATCGTGGACATCAAGACGGTCGACCGCTTTCGATGATGGCTACGCAATGGGAGCCACGGCCCATGGAATGGTGCGCGCTATCAACGGGGAGAACGCGTTCGATGAGGAACACATCTCTGAAGCACAACAATCACTTCTCGATCGAAAGTGATGCCAGGATCACCCGGAGCAGGGTATGACGGTGAGTTTTATCGTAAGCGTCTTGGGCAACAGCGAAAGTACACGTTTGCACTTTTTTTGACAAATCGCATAGGCCGGGCAAAGAATTGATCGGACCAAACATCGAAAGTCATGCTGATCAAGACAGCAGGTTTCAATTTGTGAGCAAGGCGGAAAACATAGATTTGAAGTATCTCATGACGAATCTAGGTGAAGATATCGGGACCGGACTCTTTATAACATTGTTGAAAAGCCCCTCTCTGATTCCATCAACAGTTGCGGGTTCGGTGTCCTGCTTGATCATTGATTAGCCCCAGGCCAACACGAGTGGTTGAACTCGTTGCCCGAGATTCTGATGAGTGGGACATCGCTTGACATCCTGCCAACGGGACAAGCTTGATTATGTAGGAAAATAGACTAGTATGAACAATCACAAACGGAAGGATGAACTGCCCAGGGTTTTGTACGAGCCAGAGTTCATGAGCCCTCTTTCACGACCTCATCCCTTTCGCGTCGCTTAGCCTGTCCACCCGCCCTCAATCCTTGTATTCCAAAATTCACGCAACGCACATCCAGCGTCCGCATGTTGACCAAAACCAGCATCCCGGTCTCAGCGAAGCTTGGTAACAAGACAATTCGGCACCGCTGTGACGACTTGCTCCTGTCTTCTTGCTCTGAACCAACCACTGATGTGGCGAATTCCGACATACACCCCACGATGTATATGTCTGGCGTTTCATTGAGGACAAATGGGTCCTGTTCGCGATAAGGATGACACCATAACGTATCTGGTGCAGTTGGAGCAATATGTCGCCATCTGAGAGTTAATTCTGCAATGGACACAAGCGTGGAAGGAGGTGTGGGGAGATATTTGAACATGTCAAGAATAGGCTGACCAGACGTCACCAAAATGCTTCTGGTCATTGGCGGCCTAACTTCTTCTGAAACGTCTCCCTGGGATAGAGAATCGTCCGTGCCACATTGAAGCCGGAGCCAAACAGGGTTCGTCTCGAGATGAAACGTTTCAAAATCAGCTGCCCCTCTAAACATCGCGCGGGGAAAGGGTTGCTGGGGTAAAATTGCACCTGAGGGGTCGTCTGGGCCAGGCAGGATATGTACTGGAAGAGCGGCTGCAAGGTCGCAGAGGTGGGCGGAAAGTATAGAATTTGGATGCGGCGAGAGATCGGACGGGGTTTTTGTGCCCAGATTTTTCTGTTTGCCGGGATATCAGGCATGTGGACATGTTGATGGAAACTGCTTACGAGTTTCTTTTCTTCCTCTTCGGTCCCATTTTCGATGTCGGCGACGGACACGAGGGAGTTTCCAGCTATGATCAGGCACGTGATTTGTGATGCGATTGCCTGATCGTCATGCCCGCCAAGTTCTCCGGATAGATACTCGACCAGCATTTGAATCTGGGCATCTGCCTGGGACTCCGTGTCAATAGACAGCCCTGACACTGCGGCTATGTATTCGTCCGGTTGCGCAGTACTGCTGCCCATCAATACGTTGAGAACATGAAGGGGATTGCCCAAAAACAGACCTGCCTATCTACGTCCATACTATTGTTGTCGGCGTCGTGTTCTGCAAATGGAGCAAAGTCGGCAAAGCATGTATCAATGACTTGAAAATCTCCGGCTTGGGTTTCCATGCCAAGGGCAGCAATGACAACCCCCGTGACCAGCGACATTGAAATAAGTTTTGGGCCAACGAGTTTGATGCGGCCCGACTCATCCTCGAGCATGACGCTATCCTGGTCCGAATAGAATTTCTCCTTAAATTGTGGCGGAGGCAACGCGTGCTTCAATGCGCTCAATGAAGCGAAGATTGGTACTGAACGAGGCACTCACATCTCGACCTAGATCTTCAAGGACGTTCGGCTTGAGTGGCATGTCGATGTAAACGGTGCCCAGTATCCAGCAAAGTTGAGACTTGATGACGTCTAGTACTCTCGGGACATATACGGGTTTCCCTGGAATAAGATCGTGAGCGTGGGTTTTTGCCGTGCGTGCGTGCCACCTGCCATCGAGGTTTCCCCATCTCGCGTTGGCGCGTTTGAGGGTGGGTTTCTTCAGCATTGCGAGTCTTGTGAAGTAGATGTTGGAGTACTGGTGCTTGTACGAACGGTCTTTTGCATCTATCAGGAAGCTGGGACATTTTGTTGTCGGTGGCAGCTGTACACACTGGTTGCGCATGTGGGGCTGAGGTGGAGCATCAAGAGGAGAGTAGTTGGAATATCAATTACGTAACCGTCATTACCGTGGTCATTGATATGATGGCCCGTATAAAACATCGCCGTTCATTGATCTCCTTATCAACACGCCCCAATGTCTCTCTCAAAGGTGCGCTGCTGTTCGATACACCATCCCAGAGCCTTATCTTTCTACGTCCAGCATATCAACCCAGAACGTCTCATCAGAGAGTCAAAGGTTGGCCAACCCCTTGACCCCTTATCCAGATCGCACTCACCTTCCCGTCAACCAGGACAAAAAGTCTTCTGTTCACCGTCATATCACCGTGACTGGTTTAAACTCGCTCCCACATCCATACGGCTCTCGCTATGGAACGGCATCTGTTCCAAAGTTCCACTTGCCCTCCAAAGGCGTCACCCCTGACATCGCATACCAGCTCATTCATGACGAGTTGAGTACCGACGGTCATCCAACCCTCAAGTATGGCTGCCGGTTCTTCGTCTCCTTTTGATATCTCATTCGCTTGACAGTCTCGCTTCATTCGTCTCGACGTGGATGCCCGAGGCTGCCAACAAACTCATGTTGGAAAACATGTCCAAGAACCTTATCGACCAGGATGAATATCCCGCCACCCGTGTGTATTCTATCACTAATCAATTTCACATCCGGAGCCAACGTGTCTTCGTCAGAAATTATCCATACCCGATGTGTCTCCATTCTCGCCGATCTTTGGCATGCACCTTCAACTAAACAAGCTATCGGCACCGCCACTACTGGCTCTTCTGAAGCTATTCAGCTCGGAGGTCTTGCCATGAAACGCATCTGGCAGGAACGTCGCAAAGCTGCTGGCAAATCCATCCACGAACCTGGTCCTAACATTGTCATGGGCGCAAATGCCCAGGTCGCCCTCGAAAAGTTCGCCCGCTATTTTGAAGTAGAGTGCAGATTGGTCCCAGTCAGCGTCGAGAGCAAGTACAGGTTGGATCCCAAGAAGGCGATGGAATATGTGGACGAAAATACAATCGGTGTATACGTCATTCTCGGCAGCACTTACACTGGTCATTACGAACCTGTCAAGGAAATGGCGGACCTCCTTGACGAATACGAGGGTCGCACTGGCCACTCCGTCCCTATCCACGGTGCGATCATACTTTTTGTTCCGCTCTACATTGATGGTAATACTGGTCATAGTGGATGGAGCGTCCGGCGCGTTTATAGCACCGTTTGCTCAGCCAAAACTTCTGTGGGATTTCAAAATTCCCCGCGTCGTATCTATCAATGCCTCTGGCCACAAGTTTGGTCTTTCGTATGTCGGCGTCGGCTGGGTCGTGTGGCGCTCGAAAGAATTCCTTCCAAAAGACCTCATATTCGAGCTCCATTACCTTGGATCCGTCGAATATTCATTCTCGCTCAACTTCTCTCGACCAGCAGCACCTATTATCGCCCAATACTTCAACTTCCTACATCTCGGTTTTGAGGGTTATCGCTCTGTTGCTCTTGACGACCTGAAAAATGCACGACTCCTCAGCCGCACGCTTGAACGCACAGGATGGTACACCGTACTGAGTGACATCCATAGGCCTAAATCGGACTCGATCCTCGATGAAGAAAGTGCAGAGGTATGCTGTCAGTATCCGCATAGTTCCATTGATCATGCCAACCTGCCGCAGAACTATCAGGACGGCCTTCCGGTGGTGTCGTTCCGCTTCTCAGACACCTTTAAGCAACAGTATCCCGAACTTGAACAAGCATGGATCCAAACCTTATTGCGAGTGAAGGGATGGATCGTGCCCAACTACGAGCTTCCTCCGAACTTGGAAACTATCCAGATTTTGCGAGTGGTCGTCAGGGAAACATTCACCGAGGCGGTAAGTAGCAGTTATTGTACTCATCGATAATAACATTGATTATTTGCGATAGCTCGTTGATCGCCTAGTTGCTGATATTGTGAGTAGACATAGTAATACAAACAAATGGTATTGACTTGAGGCTCCTTAGGTCGAGGTGACCGAAGAGCTCATCAACCGCGATTCACCTGCGCACGCCCTCAATGTCTTGGGTAAGGGATACCAGCGCAATACCAATTACGGAAAATTGGATAGCGGCTCGGGGTCCGAGCCTTCGGGCACGTACGCCAAACCGTGCTAGGTGGTCGAATTCAGAACACAGGTTGGACGGGCAAGGACGCTGAAAATAAGCGGTCGGATAAACGATTAAAATGTATAATAAACTGTGCGATATACACTCTAAATTGCGGTTGTGGATCCAGAGGCATGGATTCAGTTCGAAAACTTGAATCGAGACAGTTTTGAAAAGGTGGAGATCGTTTATGATATATGATGACCCTCGCGGCGTATTCCGGTCTGCCCTTCAACATTCAAATCGTCATCCTGAGCATACTTGCATTTCTCCTACGAGAGTAACGAGACCTAGCTACTCAGGGACACTAGTCGAGTGCTATGGGGGGGCCCAACCTGGAGGTATTCAAGTTTGGACTATATCTTTTCGTGCCAGTTCTCGCCCTTCTGCATTTTGGTGACCCACAATGGTACCACGACAATGTTCTTCCGGTAGGCCTGCAGTGTCCTGCTTCCCGCAACTGATCAATGACACCCCTTTTCCTTTGCGACAGTACAAGGAACACTTGTTTCCACGTGTAGACGAGAATAACCGTGTAAGTGTGACCAGGCATACTGGACGTCATAACTCATGACTGTCTGCCAGCGCCTCCTCACTGATCAGGAGGCCATACGCGGTGAGCTGGCACGCATTAAAGCAGAAAAGCTAGCAAGAAGGATGCAGCGAGAGAAGGAATCTCAGGAACAAGTTCCGCCTACACCACCATCGCAAAGGTGGTTCAAATCGTGGTGGTGAAATCCCCGACGTCAAATAGAATCTACGTAACACAAATCATCATTGTTTTGGCACAGAAATTTCTCTTCCATCGCACGCGACCTTCCACTCTCTTTCCACCTCTGCGGCTCTATCCAGGATTCGGGCATATTCTAAAAGGTCGTCGGATGTAACCTTTACGCCACCACAGACAACGAAAACAACATTCTTCCTCTGTTTTTCTTCGGCAGAGAGCTTTGACATTGGGTCCAAGGTTTCCCAGAAGAGGTCATAACTATAAGCAGGTGACATGACCGTTGCGCAGGCGAGCTCGAGTAGAAACTTGTGTTCGTCTATGTCAGCTGGTAAATATGGGCTCGAAATGGCACATCCGATAGATCGTTCACCTGCAAATGCCCGTGCCGTGTACATTGCGAGTTCATCGGGTATGCACACGCATCTTACTCCGCCAGCATGGTCCAAGGCCATGCGCACTACTCCAGGCGCAGGAGAAGTCGCCCCCAATGAAGCGGCGCGCGAAGTCAATGTACGCATATACGGAATGGCAACCTGGTGTTCCTTGTTTATCTGCACGGTGTAGGGCGCCTCGGGGGATATGTTGGTCGGAAGGGACATTGTCGAACCGAATCCTTGTGTATTGAGCGAAATAGCATGGTAGAAACAGTTGGACCCGTGGGTCTCCAGCGCTACGATCGGGACTGCAAAAATGATTTGAGCTTTCGTATCGTCGATGGGGTAGATCAGTAACAAACCACCATCCCAAGCTATCGACCGGCACCCGAGAAGTATCCCTCCGATGAGACCGCCACCACCGACAGCGCAAAAGATGGCGTCTGGTGGGGCGGGTAGCTGAGATTCCATTTCCTTCACCATCGAAGAGTGACCTTTCCACAGAATCGGATCATCATATGAAGAAAGCACGACGCTAGACAGAGACAGACTCAACACCACTCCCGGGTGACCGATGACTGATGGAGAAACCGCTCACGTACGCATGGGGATCTTCCTTGACCGCCTCATACATGGCCATCAATGCATGCGAATAGATCTGACCGACCAGAACCACATTTGCACCTTGCTTCCGAAGTATGTCCTGCGTATCCTGGGATACGACGACGGGGAGATAGACGGTGCATCTGACTTGAAGGTTGCGTGCAGCGATAGCGGCTGCGAGACCAGCGTTCCCGGACGACGCGATGAAGACGTGTAGATGCTGACCGAACTGCACCTTGAGCTCTTGGACTCGGAGCGAAATACCTCTGTACTTGAACGACTGGGATGGTTGGAGGTTCTGTACAGAAACGTCAACAAGACTGATGCTGAGAGGCAGTCGATATTTGCTTGCCTCGAGCTTCAAGTAGGCTGAGCAACCCAGACGGTCGGATATATGACTCGAGTATATCAAGGGTGTTTCTATCCAAGTGCCAGCGGAAGGATTCATCTCAGCACTAGCGCTGACCGCTTCGTGACTTCGAGTCGCTCCCGAAGTCGGACCGTCACGGCTGGTCGGCCCGTTCGAGGCATTGTTAGTGAGTATGCACTTCGTGACGGCGGATTGAGCACGGTGTCGCCAGTTGACTTGGCGCGCGACGCTCGGTATGCAAGGAACGGCGTGCCAGATGACCTGGCGTTCTGCGGTTTCAAAGTAGCATTTCGAGCGGCACGACTGGAGAGACTAGTACTCTTCGTTCCTCGGCCACTCCAGTTGCGCGCGGTCGAGCTTGAGCGGTGTGAACGGTGCATGAAGGCCATTGGATTCTGAGCCATGTACTTCGCAAGCGCTGCGCATTAGGAAATACCAAATTCGAGCAGCAGCGCAATGAGACTCGCTCATTCGTGCACACAAACCAATCTTCCATGTTTGCAAACTTTCCCCAGAAACTCACTGCACCTTTGGGTCTTCTCTCGGACGAAGCAAAACTAGCGTTCCGTAGTCGACCTGAAGGAATCTCCAAGCTAACATCCACCAGGGTTTGTCTTGCCCACTTATACTCCATCAATATGACGTGTCAATCATTATATCGTGTACCTCATTCTAGAACATTGCCGAGAATGATAGCTACTGGGACCAGGTTCGTCATGTTCTCATGCCCTCGACGGGGATCTCGGTCAACATATTCGTAGTACTTTGTTCTCTTCGACTCGCCTTCCGACGTGTTCTCGCTCGTTTCCCCGCACGACAGTACGTGGACATCATGGCGTTACACCCTCTATGTCCCGCAGCGCTCAATATCATCATTAGTTCGTCGTGCGATGCTAGAGGCACCCGAAAATGTCGCAACATTGATACGGGTTCTCACATCCCGGTTATTCAACTTGGTTTCCGACCACACATTTCCATGTACAACGGGTGTCTCAGTGGCTTCGTATGCGACGTCCTTCATCAAAACTGTCACCGCAGAACGGAATACCACCAAGGAAGTATTGAACTCGATTCGCGTCCTCCAACGAGTACTTCCCGTCGTCTTCGAAGTCGAAGGCGAATCAAATACGTTCGAGCTAGAAGTATTATGGAAGAAAGTACAAGCGGACAAGGACGATCAATCTCTTCCTGGAGGAGCACCCCAATTTGTGATCGAAGACGAGGACGAGGACGACGGAGGCGACGACAGCGAAGCGGCCAAGCCCACCACTCAATTTTCGGGATCTAAACCAACGACTGAGAAGATACTCTTGCCATCTCTCGGCGAAAAACTCTTCAGCTGTATCAACGACCTTCTGTTCTGTTGTGGCTTTACTCTGCCTACCAAAATACAAGTCGACCATTACAAGATCAATTATGTCATTTGGTGCGCTTGTTGAGTTGTTGCAATCAATTCCTACATGTAACAACTTGACCATAGGGAGAAGGGCGTCGGTACCACCTCCGATCCAGGGCCGAGTACGCAGTACGATTCGAATAAAACAGAAGTTTTGCGCCTTCTCCTCGTGTTGTTATCACGCCAGATATATGTCTCTTCTGGATCGTTGTTCAGTAATCCTTCTTTCTACACCCTTCACGCGGTCCGGAAAACGCCCCGCCGGGACGTGTTAACGTTGTTGTGCTCCTTGCTGAACACAGTCATAAATTCGTCGAAAACGACCAACATCACCATCGCGAGTATGGCAGGCAAGGTCCCATATAATCACCTCGTATTCAAAGGAGAGGACCCAAGAACCGCCCTCGTGGGCATGTGTGTACAAGTCCTCTGTGTTTTGCTTGACTTTCAGAGTGGTCCTGCCCGCGATACTTCATCGGGAAGCGGAGAGACTGCGCTTTCCTCACCGACGAGTAAAACAAATGCTTTTCGGTATTTCTTGGCAAAGTTGGCAAGTCATAGTTCATGTATATCGGAATGCGGGTTAATGTTTGTCCAGCATCGTACGCAGGACTTTGCCTTCATACTGGATGGCATCACCGACGTCCTAGAGCAACAACTCGCTGTCGCTAACAACTTACTTCCGGGTTCTAGGAAGTCCGTACCGTATCTCTCAGAGACCAGTATGTGGTTGGTTCAACCGTAAATATGACCGAGCTCTCACCACTGCTAGTCATTTTATTTTGGAAAATGATCGAGTTAAACAAGGTGTTATTTTGACACTCCTCTCGGAACCACGGAATGATCTCACCATTTTTTCCAGAAATTCCGTGCATATCTTTTGGACTCCGATAAAGCGACGGACGTATTGGCGTACCTTTTGTGCTATGGTTTGGATATCAAAGACAAGCCTCGTATGTCTGCGAGAAACCCGTCCTCTGCCCAGCGTTCACCTTGCCATCTAGAGCAACATGGTCATTGTCGTGCACTAACTTATATCATTCAAACCTTGTCAGCTGAACCTGTATTTGGAAATAAACTTTCAAACCCTATCAAGGCAACGATACCCACCAAGTGGGCAACTCCCGGGACGGCTGCCGACTTTATGATCACGGTTAGTCTTCATGTCGAGGCTTCATTGAATCCGCTCAAAGCCCCTTAGGCAATCTATTCGATGGTCGCAACAACATCCGGAGCGCTCAA